>DWMY01000023.1:0-85451 GCA_018249775.1 Heliconius hecalesia formosus
TTCCCCACTTTCTGCCGAATTCTGGAGGCATTGCGTGTTGAGTGGCAGAACTCAACGCCGCGCTTAACCTCAACACCAGAGCGAAGAAATGGAAATATAAATTTAAGTAAATATTTCATCTCCTCGATATATGCGTGTTTTCGAAGTGTTTGGGTTTATTGATGCAAATATAACAATATTATTTATGTTAAATAAGTTTAAAAGTGCGTGTTGCAGAACTGTGTTAGACTAAGAAATTCTTTGTTATTTATCCTTCTCCAAAGTATTAAAATTTTGTATATATTCATTATTAGTCTCTACTCTATTTGGCTGAAGGTCAAAAAGCTTTTAACACTAATATCCACACATAATATTTTGTAATACGTAATGTCTGTCTATCATCATTCATTCATCGTCATCGTTATTGGGAAATTTAAAATAGGATAGTGCTAGTATTTTTTCTTTAAATTAATATTATAATATTACCATTAAAAGCTATACAGCAAGGGCTCTTATCTTTTCTATTAAAATAGATTATGTACTACCATCTTGAACATCTGGCAATTAATGATCACAATCAATGCTTTCCTTCAGCACCTTAAGGCTATTCTGTTAACTTTTAACTATTTCTTTAAATGTACGCCCAAAAAAATTTCAGGACGCGGAGTTGGTCCTAAAAAAGATCACGTTCATCTACAGCTTCACCATCTTCCGGCAGAAGTGATTCGAGAGAGGCTTCCTGGTATTTCTGAAACAGCGTGGACGTTTACCGGTGCCGACGTATACACACAGCCTGTGCCTATAGTGCCCACTGTGCACTATACGATGGGTGGAATACCAATTAATTATAAAGGCGAGGTAATTTTTTTTAAGAATGAAATTGTATTATTATAATTATTTTTAATAGTGTACTCGTATATTATTATTATTTGTATTATATTAATAATCCATGTACTTTTCAATCTATTCAACCTTATATTCTGCTGCTATATATTATTTTTTTATATTCTGCTAGCTTACTGACAGAACAAAAAAAATTGAAAATCTCTAATTGTTTTCTATTCCTTTCAGTTTCATGCTGTATCCCATATACAGCAGAGCTGGACCACTCATCACCAATTTTCGAAAAATTGTTCGTTAAGTGGCGGAAATCGACGCCATGCACTTTGACTTGTTACCAGAGCGAGGAAATGAAAATAATTAATATCTAAGAGTGGAAATCGAACTAAGAACCGTCGTGCTTACAATCAGACGCTTACCCACTGTGCCACGACGGTCTGCCTGAAATACATTTTATTCCGATTTATTTATTAAGTATAAAAATATATTCTGTTAGATTTATATCTAAGAGATTTATTCACAAAAATCTTTTGACGCTATCGTTGTTGGTAGATGACCAATTCTGCACTTGACGTTTGTAATTTCAATTGTAACTCCAAATGGAGTTGATTTAAAGTTATTTCTGCATCAAAATCAAATGTTATACATATCTCTCACTCTCCTCCCTCTGAGTGCGCCAGTGGGGGTAAATGTAAATATATTGAGTGAGAGCATTATTTAATAAAAAATTAAATAATGCTCACACACTCTATTATTATTTATATATATATATATATATATATATATATATATATATATATATATATATATATCATATTATTGTATATATCATATATTATAGCTGTAGTTAAGGCACTTTTCCCCATTTTCCGTCGAATTCCATAGGCAATACGTTTTGAGTGGCGGAACTGTACGCCGCGCTTTGCGTAGCAAAGAAAATATTAAATTTACCATTTCTTCGGGTGGGGATCGATCCAACAACCGTCACGTTACAGTCACACCCTTGTGCCCCTGGACGACAGCCAGCGACAGACTTGTTGCCTTTACATGAATTACGTTTTTATTCCAGGCCTTGGTGTACAAAAAAGGATGTGGTGACACGGTCATACCTGGTCTACATTCAGCCGGAGAGGCGGTGAGCAACTGTCACGGCGCCAATAGACTTGGAGCCAATTCTATATTAGACGTGGTGGTTTTTGGAAAAGCTATTGGACTGAACATTCCGAAAATTTCCAAACCTTGTGCCACACAACCCAAGTTAAAAACTGTATGTACCTACACTTTTGTTATTTATTTCGGATTTTGTTATTTATTTAGTTCATATTTCTGTATTATTGTAAGGTGGCTACATAAAGTTTTTGATGCTGTATTTATAAATCACTCGAGATCGATCTTGAGATGCAGTTTCATATATGAATGAAAACGACGTCCTAATATCGATCTTAGTCTTGAAAGCGGTTTTAGTGTTCCCAATTAATTTCTGACATAAATATTTTAACTCAATTAATATAAAGGAAAACATAGAACAGCAATAGTTATTTTAATAAATTAGGCATGACAATGTTAGCTTAAAATGTTATTTTACTCATTATAAAAATATGTTAAAGGGGATTCGACATTTAACATTTCTTTAATAATAAAAAATACATGTAATTATAAATACAATATAAAATTTCAGAGTACTTGCGATGCAATTTTAGATAACTTTGAGAAAGTAAGGAACTCTCGCGGCTCGACGGCGGTGCACGAGCTGCGCGCGTCCATGCGTAACACAATGCAAAATAAATGTGGCGTGTTCAGAGATGAAAAATTATTAAGTGAAGGTGTTTATTTGTTTCTTGTAATAATAATTCAATGTCTTTATTTAACTTTATGTTTAAAGACAAAAATTGTTTTTATTATCATACAGCTTGTGTTTTTTTGTTGTAAGAATACATATTACGATATAGCCCTGACTACACAGACAACACGGTACCGGCTTCAATTGTTGAATTGTTTTTTATTTTTATTTTATCTATTAAAAAATATATTTTGTATTGATATTTATATTAATAGAATATCACTTTAACTATTATATTATTAGAAATATACCCTTTAAGAAAATCATCTTTCAAACTACGCGGTGTTTTTTGTACGCTACAATCAGCTGTCATTAAGTTTTAATAAACATGATACTTTTATTATATTTACAGTAAAACAGGATAAAGATAAATAACAAGATAAAGAGGCCGTCGTGGCACAGGGGCACAAAGATGACTGTAACGCGACGGTTGTGGGTTCGATCCCCACTCGGGTGAATGAATTATTATTTATTAATATTTGCATTTTTATGCTCTGGCACCAAGGCAAAAGCCCGGCTTTGAGTTCCGTCACTTCACACGCAATGCCTCGAAAAGATTCCTCTGACTATCCTGCTATATACAGGATACAGGGAGAAGCTGATAAAAAAAGACAATATTTTTTTTCATATTTCAGCCAATAACGAAATCCAAAAATGGTATAAAGCCTTCGATGACATTTGTATTACGGACACGAGGCTGAACTGGAATTCGGATTTAATAGAAGCATTTGAACTTCAGAACATGCTTCAGACAGCAGTTCAGGTGGTGGCGTGTGCCCTCAACAGAAAAGAAAGTCGTGGTGCACATTTTAGAGACGATTTCCCCAAAAGAATGGATGAAATGGACTATAGTAAACCTACTAAAGGGCAGGTGAGTATTGGTTTTTTCTTTCTATTTTTAAACATTTCCTTATTATGTTACTTAAAGAGGCATAGTTGCTATTAGATTTAAATCTAAAAATGTTATGTTTAGGTACAAACTATTTTTAGGGAAAAGGGAAACCTAAGACACTGCCGCTCCCAACTTTCCGCTTGATTGTCGACCAATTGCGTATTGACATGTGGCGAAACTCAACGCCGGGCTTCTACCTTGGTGCCAGAAAGAAAAAAATAATAATATTAATAAATAATAATTCATTGCCCTCAGTAGAATAGAATCTGAATCTTAATTAAAATAAAAAAATACAAAATACACATATAAAAACCTTTCTTTATTTTAGACAGCCAAACCGATAGAGGAACATTGGAGGAAACACAGTTTATCGACATTAGACTTTAAAACTGGCAACGTAACCATTACCTACCGTCCTGTCATTGACAAGACGTTGGATGATGAAGTGGAAACTATTCCACCAGTCCCAAGAGTATACTGACGTGTGTTGTATTGTATAATATGTACTTAGCTGTTATTGATATATTTAGAAAATAATTAAATAATTATGATATCTTTTATTTATATTGTATTGTTTATTGTTATTAAAATTTTGTAATAATAGTGGCTTTTTAGTTTATTCCTTTTTCTATTAATAACGTTTTTTAATATAGCTTCGTGACTAAAATAACATATGATTTATAAATATATAACAATGAAAAAATATTCTACTTGTATTTAAAGAAACTTAGTTCTTTCCTTCTTGAGTGCGTACATGAAAAGATGCAATCGCAATTCAATGAATTTATGAGGAAACGTATAGCTAAGTGATTTCATATTTAAAGCTTCTTTTAAATGTTACACTGATGTTAATGTGGTGTCAGCTTAATTTAACCATAGAAGCCCAATCTACGCTTTTTACCTAACTTTTGTTTACAATTTCTTATTATTGTAATATATTTCAGTTAATTGTTTTGTAAAATTTTGTTTTGTAAAATACATGGTTCAAACTAGTCCAAAATAGCTTCAATTTTTTAAAATGTCGAAGATTTCTCTCCGCTGGATTCAAATTCCAAGCAACAAGATTGTATAGTTAAAGATGATGCCAGGAGTGATGTCAAAATATGACATTGCAGCGTTTCGTTTCAATACGATATTTGTTAAAGTACTTCGGAATACACAATATTTCTGTTTTGTCAATCTAATGCGTAGACCAATTAATCAGATGGTTTTCCGATGCGTGCGCAGTCCAACTGTCACGGCAATACTTATAAAATACAAAAATCATTGGAATGATCGCCTTACTTACATAAAATTGGTCATACCAACTCAGACCTTCAACCTTTGTGGTTTCGTACAGTTTTGCTAAAGATCAACTCATGATCAAATGCATAGTTTACGATTCTATAAAGAACATACAGACAAACATTCTTTTTTACATATAAAGATATAATATAATGTTACATAACGAGCACTATGGTAAGCTATACATTATTTTAAACAATAGATGGCACTAGTTACGTCGTCATAATATCATAAAGATTTACATAGTTATTCAGTTATTAAAGCATAATTACAGAGGTAAATAAAAAAAAATCAACTCATCAAGAACTTTTTTGCAGATGAAATCAAAATAACTAAACCTAATTTCTGTCTTCAATCAATAAGAAGCTTAGGTTAGATTAGGATTAAATTTTATCTAATTTTAAAAATAAAATTAAACGGTAGTTACATACTTACAATTATTAATTTAAATTAAATATTAATAATGTCGTTCATACTTGACAAAAAATGATTGCAGTAAAATTTAAATGTTTTTATCTATAGTGACACCTAGCGACGTAAAAGGTAACTTTTTCGTAAAGTTTTCAAAATGGAACACATTAACGGGTTTGGAAACTACGTAGTTCTGTGAGATGCAATAAACAATAAAATTATTACACGTCATTATATAAGCTTATCGTCCCTACGATAAGCTTGTATAACATAATAATACAGATTTTTTGATGAATTTGATAGTTTGCCAAACAAGTATTGTCCATTTTTATTTTTTTGTTAAGTAAATTAAATAAAAATTTATTTGAACGATATTTTTTCAACAATCATCAGCTAGATAGCGACACTAGTATCGTATGAATTGAAACCTAAGGCAATAGTAATAATACAATGTAGTATTACATAAACGCTTATAAAATATGAATATGTAAAAAATTTAATAATATAATGTAATTAAACAATACAAATAAGTGTTATATTCTGATATTTATTTATCTTACTTTGCGAACTTATTTTTAATAGATATTAAATACCAAGGTAAGGTAGATAATTTTTTTTAATTAGTTTTTTTTCCAGCTTTACGCTAACGCGTTACGTAAATATTTCATCTCTTCGAGTGGGGATCGAACCCACAACCAGTCGATTTACAATCACATTTTGTGCCCCTGCGCCACGTCTAGGCCAGTCGTTTTATTTAATTTTATGGAAAATTATTTATATACCTATTCATAATTGCAACCTTACCCACCTAGGGTAGCAAGTTAATATATATTTTTTCCAATATGTGTGATTTTTATGACAACTGTAATTATCTGTTGCGTATTGTAGCAATTGGCGCTCCGGTCTCTCTGACTATCTCGCTAGGGATACAGAGTGAAGCTAGTTTAGTTTAGTTAAGTTTTTGTAATTATTCTACACTTTTAGTATTATATATATGAATCTTACACAAAGTTGTTTTTAAGCTTCGACACTTTTTAAGTAGAATGCAGTATTCTAAAGCAATAAAAACATTTTACTTTATTTTCTGTTTAAGTATCTGAAGCTATTGCATCTTCTTCGTTTGTTGTAATTATGAGTAGGTATTAAAATTGAGTAGGTAATATCTATTAAAAAGCATTTCGCAAGATAAGACACAAACAATTTTTTTATGCAAGTGCTGAAAAACCATATTTGAAAACCATATTTTAAGTCCAATACGAGAACTCTATCAGATAGACGTAAATTTATAGGTATATCATAGAAAACAAGAAACCGGCCAATTGCGACTCGGATTCGCCGACTGAGGGTTCCGTAACGATTTTAGGTTTTATAAATCAACGGAAAGTACAACTCACAAAAATTTACAATTGTATGTTTGTGGACATGCAATCGTTTTGTATGAAATAAACTACAATAATAGTTTAGTAATATAAAAATATAATTTCTTAATGGTAGACCAAAGAGAAATACCCTGTAGGTTTATGCAGCGAATAAAGTTGAAAAATTTAAGTTTGGACTCTGTCTTTTATTTTTTTTTAGATTCGTTATAAATTATATATTAGTAAATATCTCCTCGAGTGGGGATCGAACCCACAACCAGTCGGTTTTACAGTCACACTTTGTGCACCTCCGCCACGACTGGCCCCGATTTTATTGAGATACGGAACCCTAAAATCATAAAACCCGGCTGTATGAATACAAAGAGAACTCACTGTGATATGTATTAATTATGATAATTTAAGCAAAAGATTACGCTAATAACTTTAATGATAATGCCATTAAAACAAGATGGCGTAGTACCTACGATTGTAATGGCTCTACACTACATACTTAGTTAACAAAATTTATCTATTTTCTTTTCAATCTGTACTAAAATCGGTAATATAGGTAAATACTTTCAGAGATTTTTTTATCTTCACTCGGTATAGGCAGAGTAAACCTAGTGTTAACTTTTAACATACTCCGTTCTCATTAAGACATCTTCCGTTCCCCATTTTACGTTGTAGTCTGGAAGCATGTTGAGTGGCGGAACTCAAATCCGCGCTTTGACGTGACACTAGATCGAAGAAATGAAAATATTAATAATTCCATCATTCCTTCGAGTCGGAATCGAACCGACAAGCCGTCGTCTTTACGTCACACGCTCGTGCCCCTGCGCCACTACTGGCCTCCTCTCAGAGATAGGTATTATTAATTTAGATACCTATGTGCTTTTATTATATTATGAGAAATATTGCTTCAATAATATTAGGTTAGGTATAAATTAATAAAATACATGACAATACAGTATATTAAAAAAATAAATTAAAGACGATTTTTCATTTGTTTTATTCATTCCCAAGTACAATAACATCTATATAATGGTACTACGTCTAAATGGAGTCATTTCGACACATGCAATATAAATTAAAAATAATATTTCTTCAATAAATAATAAATAATCGTGTAAATAATAAATCATTTAAAAATAATAGTGACTGGGAACATGTTTTATAAAATAAAAATCACAATAAGGTAACTAAAGGTTATTCATTCATATATTTTTAACTAGTATTTAGAGACTTTACCTACAGTTTTTATCTTCTAATTAAAATACATACAGGAAATTACATTATTCCTGTGAAATAATTCTCAAAACGAAAATATTCTAAGTTTAATTAATTCTCAAATTATACATACAGTTTTAAGTTATATCTATCAATACATTTTTTGTAAATTATAGAAAGAAACCACAATATACAGCAGATATTTTATTAAATTAATTATTATTATATTTTCTACAATTTATGCATAATAATACGATTGCACTTTTTAAATATTATCTACTTTATTATATACAATATGTTTGGATTCAAAACTTGTTGACACAATGTGTACATTTTCTAAGAGATTTTTAGAAAATTTTCAAAGTCATTTCCATTACTCATTAACTTATATTTGAAATAAACACCGCAAACCACCGCAACCAGCGAAATAGCTTGAGTTACTTCTAACTTAAGTTTTGTTATGCAATAAATCAAAAGAATTTGGTGTCAAAATATATACTGCAAAATTATTTTTTCTAAGGACATAAGAGGTATCCTTCAAAAGTAAACTATTTGAAAATAATACTATCGTACTCGAAAATCTTCTAAAATTCTCTTTCGTCTAGTTATATTAGGATTATTATTTAATATCGATAAAAACATTTTGAAACAGGCCTTTTTGTATTGGTTTTAAATGTACCGAAAGAGTGTTTATGTTACCGGCAATCTGTATAGTTCAGGTATTCTATACAATACCTCGGCAATGTATAGAATTACTGGGGTGTCCAGGCAATGTAGGAAATATCATGAATATTATTGTCCATTACATACTTTACCTAGGCAATAACTAAAATCCCTAGTGATTGAATAGAATACTTGGTGTTCCACTGAAAAGGTGTAAAAAAAATTGATATTGGTCTATATTTTTATATTCCAGCTACTGATTTAGCAGTTTTTAAGTGCAACTAAGGATAAGGTTAGAAACTTTTAAGCTGGAAAATAACTCACCTAACATTAAGGTCCGTTAAATTTGAAGCTTTAGCGGTATTAGTATATTATATGTAAGTACCAACAAAAATCTGCATTAAAAAGAAAGCAAGTAAACAAGTCGCAACACGTTCATTGCCGGCCTGAACGTACGTCTGGCTTTCTTTGTCTTATTCATGCATTCGGATTGTATAGAATGCCTAGGTAAAATATAAAATAAATAATATTTCACACATTATTTACACGTTTTAGATATTTCATACATTTCCAAGATATTGTAACAAATACCGAATTATAAAGATTACCGGTAACTTAGGCATTTAAATAAATCTCGTATATAAATGGCATGGCACAATTCATCCCTACTTCTAGAGATATTAAGATTCCAAATTTTCACAATAAAATTCAACATCATTGAAATGAATTATAGATTTATCATTATACTTATATAAAAACTTATATAAAAATTTATACACATTAATACTGAAATAAGTATCCCCGTTTAAATTTTCCGTAACAAATTTAAAATTTACGTAAAAGATGTCATTTTCTAAATAAGGGGAAAAATATGATAAAATTACACATCTGGCCCTCAGATATATAGCTACAGAGAATTTGGTTAGCCATATATATTTTTATCTTTAAATCAATTGTTGTAGCTTCTTTTCGATCGTAAAATTTTATCCGCACCATGTATTTTAGACATTTTAATAAAAAATATATGCGTTGTTATTGTTTTTCGGAAAAATCCATAAGAAGCTTAGGTATATTCGATAATATTATGTAATTATTAAAAATTTTAATACTTGACATTCTAAATAAATAATACAATTCTACTTAATTAATGAGTATCTAGTATTTACATTTTGATAGAAGACTAGTCCCGAGTCACATAATTATAATTGCATCACAAAAATTAAAGTTTGACAAACACAATATTTATATTTCGTTCTGCAGGTATGTATGTATACCTTTGAGGATGTATTGATAAGAGACAATTAGTTACTATTACAGAAAATGGTTTACGAATTCTCTCCTCATTTCATATCCTACCATATTTGAAGATTTAAAGGTAAAGGTAAAGAGGATAATTTTATCTACGTCAAAATATTCGTACAGCCTTAACTAATTTTTTATATACGCCTCATAACATTTTGCCGAAGTTCAGCATACATCACATCTATAAAAATAAAATAATTAGTTTGACATCGACTGGTATCGCCACGCAGTGTCATGGGTTTCATGGTTTCAGTAGGCCGGTCATGCGTAGTGCGGATAGGAGCCCAGGTGTGACGTCACATGGGGAGGAGCCATCGAGTGGGGGGAGTAGAGGTTGCCGCCACCCCCGCCCCAGTTACTCCACGAGGCCGACGGGAATATTGACGCTGAAACAAAGTTTGCTAGCCTAAGTTAATATTAATTGCAAGGGAAATGATTAGGAACACAGTAGGTACACCTGAATAAGCATTTTCTTTGAAATATGTATATGATTACATAAAAATATAATATTCGCTGTTGTTTAAATAGGCTTCTATCGCATCGCCAAAATTTGCCACGAAAGATGATAAAATATAAAAATTTAAAGGTTTTTTTAAGCATTATATTGTTTTTATTTTAAAATCCGCCTTACTGTCAATATATAATATTAAACCCTGAATCTTCCTTCTTCCAAAACAGTCTGAACTAGCTAAATATTTTGAAAAACATGAAAATTTGAAGTCCCACGAAATAAGTTCACCCACAGCCACAGACAGCTACTGAGAAAATGAATGTTTATTCCATTAAGTCAAGTGCGTGAAGCGGGGCATGGCGGTGACATCCCGCCTCGAGCTGAACGTCAATATTTGGTCAGCTAGTGTACATTAGCATTGGATGCAGATTACACTTTGCTGTTGAAGGGTGCATGATATTACTTCTTATTTATACTTCTATTTTGAGGATTTCTTTTCCAAAAGAAGGCTTTTAGCCTAAAAAAACCGCTACTTTCAGAATTGTTTTATGCTCAAAAGCCGCTACTTTTCGGAATTATTTTACCATTTCACGTATTGTAGTGCAATTTAGTACGGTTGTTATAAAGTTTATTAAGTGATAGATGACCTTAGATCTTAAATATTATGTGATTCATTATTTTATATTATTCTACCATATTGTAGTTCTTAAAATATTACTCTATGTATATCGCTGATCTACATAATTTTTTTGCGTCGTCTTCTAATTCTCTTTTATGCTCGAAATGTAGTGAACGAAATCAGCAACTAAATTTATTAATGGTCTTTGATTCCGTCAACATCAGAAAAATTGGCATTAATTGAGCTCAATTGAAAAATAGGTAAATATAAATAAGTAGGTAGATTGACAATAACAGTAAAGAGTGATCTATATTTTTAAAAGTACAATAATAATTTCATATTTGAAAAATATCTTTCGTGGCATTTGTACATAATACACGAAATAAATTCGCAAAGTCATAACGTGAAAAATAGAAATATTGATAAAAAAGACAATTTTTACCTGTCGAAGTCGGCATAGCTGCGTGTGGGGCCATGAAAGAAGATAGCTTAGCAGAGTGGTGGTAAGAGCTCATGAACAAGTCGCTCTGGTACTTATAAGCTGGGTCGCTGGCCGCTGGCTGAGTGGCAGCAGCTAGCCCTTGGAAATCGAACTTGTACGCATATCTTTTACCATGCACCTTCGTCATAATATTCTTGTCGTAGTAATATCTGCACAAATTTAGTGTTATTAAAAAAATAAGACAAAATGTATATATTAAATTATATTAGTAATATCGCAAGGCAAGAAAAAAATGAGCGCTCAGCAAAGTGGGTACCCAAACATCGCAATGCTTGTCAACGAAACGATTCCAATTCGTATTTCGCTGTTGTTGTTACCTTAAAGCACGGCTAAGTTTGTCGTAGTTCATGTTGGGCTTGGACTTGCGTTCTCCCCACCGGCGGGCCACCTCATCTGGATCGGTCAGTTTGAATTCACCGTTAGTTCCCTCCCAAGTGATACAACCCGCATTGCTGGAGTCACTCAAAAGCTCCAATAAAAATTGCCAAAGTTGTATCTGTCCAGATCCTGCAATCAAATGGTCATAATTAATCTATAGAATGTTTTAAGTTCTTAATAAGTAAATGAAGGGTAAAATAGAAATCCGAAGAAGGAAATTAATCTGAAAATTCAATTTCTCCATCCTACCTCTTAGAACGAAAGTAAACTAACTTATAATCTCTTTAACTTCTGCTTTTGCAAAAGACAGGTTCTATAGTTGTTCCCTACAATTTGCAAATTCTAGTTGTTTAACTTTAATTAAGCATCGATTTACTATTCCCAGTAAAAAAGTCTAATATCAGACATATTTTTCTAAAATTTTATATTATAATTTATAGTAAGCGAGAATGTTTATCAATCATTTATTCATAGCTGACAAACATCAAAACTAATGTAACGCGTATTCTACAAGAGCAGATCTATACCTACTTAGCGAAACGAAAAGCATAATGTGTAGGGTTGGCCCCGCATGTTGCGATATTGGGCGGCTATGTTCCGAATACGCACGACTTGAGGCGAACGCGCCCAGCTGTAACCAAGTACTGATAGCAAAAAAATAAGCGTTGTTGTGATGCTTTTCATTTTTAAAATTTACCGATAGATACAAATATTGAAGTGGATTTTTGATTATTGTTTTATAAAAAAAACAGGTTGAGGTAATTTGGATATTTAAGGATAGCTAGGCCTACTGCAAACAAGCAACGCCCGCGTAGTATAAAAGTTTTACTTCACATATTAATATATGAATTATTTGTCAATAAAATTTCACTGATAAAGTTAATTTAGGTAACTAAACATTTTATCGTTTAAGTTATGCATATTCCATATATGTAGATAAATACGTTTATGTGGATTTTGTGAAATGATTTGTAAGCACAACTGGTTCTGGATGTGATCCCTATTAGGTGGACAGAGGAGATTATAGGAAATGAAATATTTATTTAAATATACATATTCATTTCTTTGCTCTGGTGTGGAAGCAAAGTGCGGTGTTGAGTTCCACCACTCAACACGCAATGCCTCAAGAATTCAGCAGAAAATTGGTAGCGGAGTGTGCTGGATACAACGTGAAGCTGATTAAAATGAAATTCCAAAGCAAAAAAATTATTAGTTGTCAGTATTTTTTTTTCTGCGTACACTATAAGTGAGGCGGTCAGGCCACACGAGCGTAGCATCCCAGTGATTTATACCCAATCGATTATGTCGAAGTCACAACGTTCGCGCTCGCCTCTCGCCTCACTGGGAGCTTGAGGCATTGTCTACTATGCCTCATCGGTTTTACGACTTACTATTAACTGTACGTAAAGCTATCATCAATTACTTATTTAGAAAACGTTTTTAAGTGTGGAATATCACTTTAAAAATGTTATCTATTGTACAATATTTGTCATTATTAAAATAACTTTTATGTTACCGCATTTTTTTTTACGTTCACTCTGTATACCGCGTGCAGAGGGAACCTAGTGTGCCTGATTTTGATAATTTCAATTGAATATACACGATTATTGAATAATTATGGTTTATAACTCACATTATATTATAATATAACATGGTTTTGTTACACATTATATTATACCATGGTTTTGGGTTCAAAGTTTATCAGTCATTTAATAGTTATACAAAGTTAGCCTTCGTTGGGTTGTGAAGTACAGCATTTTAATCATAACATTTACAATTCAAAGTCAATCACATCAAGTAAGTGACAAAACAATATTAATGATAAGTTACAATGTAAGTAAATAAAAATAAAAAATAAATAGATATTTTACTGCCTTTTTATGTCTTCGAGTAATTCCTTTATAATTACATAAATTTATTTCACTGGGTATTAATTAAGAATAATATTTGCGCTTGGTCACCATATACTAGATGTACATCTAGAAATTTCTAAAAGTTGAAACAGATTAATTTGTTTCTGTAAGAGTCAATCTTTTAATATCTCTGTAGTAAAATTTCTGGAGTGGACAAAAGATTATTCTGGGGTGGGCATTGCCACCCGACCTCCCAGTACCTAAGCCCACGCCGGTCACAGGTGAGAGAAGGGCGTGGGAAAGGCTCGCAATTACGCAGCGCCACGTGCTATGACTGTCTCACGAAATGCACGCGTGGCTACTGACTAAGCTAAGTAATATAATTATATGCTTTACCCGTAGTTGTAGCGTTGACTAAGGTAATTTATATTCATTTGCAGGTTTTTTTAATTTCACAACTGATTTTGGGGTTGGTATGTGCACGAAAGCTATTTTTATTACAAAAAAATCCATTATTTATTGTATTTTGGTTCATTAAGTCGAAAACAAAAAAAAACAGCGATTTTAAAATTGTTATCTTGTTAATAATTTGATTATTAAAATAATACCAGTAAATTAATAACCGTTTCATTGATAGAAATAAGTTACTTGAAAAATATACTCGTGTGTAGGTCTCTGTAATTGTTTTATTTTTTCTAAAAAGCAAAGTTATCTTTAATTAATATTTTTAAGTTATCGTTACTATAGTTTCGGCAGAAGGGAACTGAAATGGAAACGGAGTGTCCAAACACTAAGTTTGCAGGGTCCCTCTACCCACCCTGCTATGTTGTGCTCATCAGATGTAATAATAATAATATAACTTTATTTAAACACTTATATAATATACAATAATTAGTTGAGGTACTGTTCTCTTAGATGGGTTATAAAATAGCCCGTGTGTGCGGGATACAGCGTGAAAAAATTAAATAAAAAAAATCTTATACAATATTTTTCTGTATCATATTAAAACACTTTAACTTTGAACACAATCGATTATATCAAATAATCAATGTTGATTAATTTATTACCCCAGGTGGTAATATCATGACCCTACAATCACTGTTGGCCTATTAACATTTGACTTTTATAAAAGGGTCGATCTGTACAGATAATTTATATTGTATGTGATATACACGTGAAGTCCGTTCCCACATGGTCGGTATCACATCCATCTAAAAGTGGTTGCGTGTTACCCACTAGTTTGCTTACTAGCTCTATTAAGTTTTATTTGAGAAAAAAAATATTTTAGTTTCTCCAGTACATTTTGTTATGTCTATGTTGAATATATATTATTTTACCTGAATTCGCAAGACGACTGCTTGTAGGACCGAACATCTGGTATGGATCTGCAAAGAGATATAAGATTTAAATTATTATTTTATTGCCTGGCCTAAACCTGTTTTTTTACTGCTTTTTTACAACCGACCTAGCCTATGACTCTTAAACTGATAGTAACTTCACATAATTAACTCTGAACCCGGCATCATGAGGGTGGGTCCTTATTATCTACGCGTTTTTGATTTGGCTAAAACTCTACAACGATTCATACGACGTCGCTGGCCTTCTCAGTAACTAGTTAGCAGAGTTATTAAGTCTCTCGTAATACGTATGTGACAGGAAATCAATCAAATAGCATCCGCGTTGGGAGCTACAAGAATAACAACGTGAAAAAGGCAAATATGATCTATACCTGTAGTCTGTGTATGGGGCCGTTCAAGTATTACGTAAGCACTGTAGGGAGGAGGGGGGGTCTTGGGTTTGCTTATTTTTGATGTTTTCAATGAAATATTTTTAAGAGAATTGCTTATTTTTGATGACATGGGGGGGGGGGGTCAATAATTGTAAAAAAACTGCTTACGTAATACTTGAATGGCCCCTATCTATTTTATGCCATATTTTTTAAATATTTATTTTGTAGTTCTTTGTATTTTTTTATGCTTGTTAATTTTATTACTGCATTATTTTGTGAGATTAAGCTATTATTATTTTCTCAATAGAATGAGTAATAGTGGACTATGTAGAATCTTATCCATCTTAGTGATATTATGTTGTTTTATCTGAATAGAATTACAATAATTTGTGTAGACTTAGTCAATTTACCAACGAAAACGGGGAAACTTACAGAACTAAAAATTTTGGATGATGGTGAAATTGACAATAGATTTTAAATTATGCATTCAGTAACTTTTTAAGAATCTACGCTTTTCTCTTGACAATGAAAACTTGTAAGGCAGCCGAAATGTTTCAAAATTTGCCAAGAGAAATAGTATTAATAATTGACTAAGTTTTTGATGAATCCATATGAGGACGTCAAGCTAAAAATTGCTCGTAAGCTCGTGTCAGGTGCGATGTCAAAGTAAAAACCATCACCACCCAGTCCAAGATGTGACAAACGTATTTGTCCACAAAATACACTGCCTTTATATACCTGCCTGCCAAATGTATAAATATTTTTTTTTCTTTGTTTTTCTGTTTTTTAATTTTAGTAGATCTGTAAAAGTGCCACTAAAAGCCTTTAATTATTATAGGTTTTTTTGTTGAGTGATGCCAAATTTCTTGATTTAGATATTTTTTCTAAACCTCATTTCTACAATGAAAAGTTTATATATCATTATCTGTCTGGTAAGCGCCAATACTTAATAAGTAGTAACAAATAATATTAATATTTTCAAATAAATAATGATATATTTGATTATCTGGGTAATAATGACCCAGCCTCGTACAGTCCGTGTAACAATTTTCCACCTTCATGACGCTGGGTCAATATTTTATTCTTATGTCCAATTAATTAAAAGTAAAAGATAAACTTGACACTATCATTATACACAAGGATGGAAAAATAAAAAAATTATGTGAGCAAGCAGTAAAAAAAACAATCGTGGGTACAACTGATATAATTAATAATTAAACTTAGATTTTTTTTTTTTTTGCTTCTACATTTAGAGACACTCAAACAAAAGCAAAGCTAAGCTTAATCCTCGCGAATTGTATATGGTACTTTATTCTCCAGCTTTATATAAGAATCCGTTCAAAGTACTATCCTGATAACAAATTACAACGTACACAAATTATTTTATCACATAATTGTATTTATGTATCCAATCTAATATACATAGTTGTATCTAGATTAAATTCAAAGAACAATGTTATCTATATATATAAAAGGACTTGTGCTGAGTGACTGAGGTAAGACGCATTTTTTTTATTTATTTTCATATTCTGGACATCCACTAAGAAGGGTATTTGAAAAATTTTAACCCTAAAGGAATGAAATAGGGGTTGAAAGTTTGTATGGATTTTTTTTTAAAACGGAACCGATTGTTATAAAATTTGAAATTCAGACTCTTAAAAATATTTCATTGAACACGTGTTTCATGGTTTTTAAGAATTCACCCCCTAACGGTTCAAATAAGGGGTTGAAAGTTTATATGGAAAAATCTTTAAATTGCCACCGATTTTTATAAAAATTTAAATTCAGACTGTTAAAAATATTTTATTGAACACGTGTTTCGTGGTTTTTTTTAGAATTCACTCCTAATAAGCGGGCGAAGCCGCGCGCGCCCTCTAGTCGTTTAATAAATTTATATCCTTATATCTTATGTAAGAAAATTCACCATCCAGCGATTGACTGCTTTGTGAAGAAAGCATTTTGCATATCTAGAGGTATCTAGGCTATAAAGATAGTTGTAGCCTTGACAACAATTCAACAACAAAACCGAAAAAAGTCAGATACGGTGCATAGATTGCATTTAAAACAGGCGTAATGAGTCCAACGTGCAGCCCTCTGAATTAGCATAGATAATACTAGCCACCGATAGTGGAATGGTGGACCAGGTTTTATTGTGCTTTACATACTTTTAACATATTTTATGTTCATGGAAATTAGAGCTACATTCGCATACATAAAAACAATTTGATTGGTATTTTAGAATTCTTTATGTAGATAACTTAACAATGTACTGTTTTTATCTATACAGCCATGACTTTGTAGGATAAGGAGACAATGTAGTTTAACAGACACAGGGATTGGGTTCAAAATACCATCATAATATATAAAATTATATCAAATTATGATTTAAATTTTTGGTTAAAGTAGTTACTTTAACACAAGGACAGTTTTTTTCTAAACTATATAAAAAGGTATGATCATTTCGAATTTTATATTGAACATTTGGTTTTAAAATTATCCATTGAACTCAAAATGGCATTGGCCATGCAAATTTTCGAAACAATCATCAAGTCCTACTCTAGAAATAAAAATAAAACTCTCAGACGAAAATAGTTATAATTGCATCCAAATAAAGACTCAAATCTTTCAAATTCCAAATACAGAAGTAGATGTTAATATGTGGCTGTACATTGAAATTGAAACAAAGGCGCCCCCCGAGTGCTGTTCGCGGCTTTGTTAATATTATAATAACTTAATAGTTAATGACACTTGTATTACTTTTGGGTTATAAAGTAGGGAGCTGTAACGAATCGTACCCGTGACTAATAGATTCGAATATGCCGTAAACGCTACAGTGCTTATAGCAGCCGAGTGTGCCGATAAAGGGAAAATCTTACACTATTTTTTTTTAGCTTCATCTTGTTCGTTGTATCGCAATACGGGCACTTTCACCAGAGTTTTTGTTGTTGAATGGCGAAACTCAACGCCACCCTTTAATATTAATTAAATATTTCATTTCAGTATTAGTTTACAGTCAGACGCCTGTGCTCCTGCGCCACGATTGGCCTCACTGGACTAATTTCTGCTAGAGATAATTTTAAATAGCATTAGCTACACTATCTTTAATTAGAACGAGATTTGGAATAGGAACTATTCTAAAAATACAAAAGTACAATTTAATTCATTACAAATTAGACAGACTAAAAAAGGTAAAAATGTATTTTTTTCTTAAAAAAAATTATTTTTATCTTAAAAATGTATTTCTTTTTTAGGTAAAAATGTATTATTGTAGAAATAAATAATAAAAAGTAGATAGGCACTTGTGTCCCTGTTTTCTGTTTTTCATAAAAATAAAACGGCCTGCACATTCGAATGGTTATTTATGCGTTTCTAGTCTGTCGCCAGTTATACTTACGTGCTATTAAGTCTTAATTCAGTTTGTAGGATAAGTAGACAAAGTAGTTTAATAGACACATGGATTGGGTTCAAAATACCATCATACTATATTAAATGGTATCGAATTGATATATTACACCATTACGAAACTCAAAACAATTTATTTGAAATTTTTGGTTAAAGTAGTTAGTTTTAATACAAGGACAGTTTTTTTAAACTATATAAAAATGTATGATCATTTCGAATTTATAATATTGAACGTTTTTCTTAGTAATTATCTAATATAAAAATCTCCACACAAAACATAAATTCATAATTTACATATTATTAATAATAAAAATATAATGTTTTACATATAATAAAACAAATTGCAATATCTATTAACTATTGTGAAACGTCTAAATTAATAGAAAATAAATTATTGCCATTTCACAGCAGTCGGCCCGTAAAAGTAGATGTCCCAGTTCATACCACCAATCATATCGAAAGGTAAATACCATTCGTAAAAGTAATATTTATATCTTCTCCGGGTATGACAGTAGGTTATACGTGGAACGCATATTTGAAAATTAAACATTGTACTGCGAAAAAGATCTGTTTCGTATGACGTTGCCCGGAGTACAATGCATGTAGGCATTCGTTGAATGTTTAACCAACCCTGTAAAAAAGTATGCTGGTTTAGTTTTTTTAGCCTCATCGACTTTGTAGGAACGTATGAAAAAAATATTGGATTTTGCGCACAGTAAAAATATTAATAGATTTTTTTAGCGTCACGTTGTATCCCGCCCACAGCAGGGTAGGCAAAGGGAACCTAGAGTTAAGTCATTCCGTTCTTCAGTTTCCTCCGAATTCTGAAACGATTGTGTGTTGAGTGGCGAAACTAGTAGAAATGAAAATATAAAAAAAATCATTTCCTTTAGTGGGTATTAAAACCGCAATTTGTCACGTTTACAGTGGCACATTGCGCCTCTGCGCCACGGCTGGCCTCAAATAAATAGATATTTATTTTAGTTACTTAATTTTACTTGTGTAATTAATGTAAACAGTATAAAGCATAATATAATTAGCATTATAGCAATTCATAATGCAGAATGCTTTTAAAAATAAATTCGGTCACTATTCTTTTCCACAATTTATCAACTTACTCTTATTATAATTTTCCCCAAAACTTCCATATGATCTTTATGTACATGCGTAAAGAATTTGATGTCTAGTCGTCTGCAATCTCCAAATATATACTCACTATGTACAACTTCTATAATTGGTTAAAAAATATAGAACATTATTAGGAAATATTTTCAAGAGGTATATGCTCCGAGGATATTATTAAAATTGTAATAATCTTGTTAATTCAAAATGTTTTTAGCTTCAGGTTATATTTCTAGCGTGTTATGTAGAGAGAACGAAGCGGAACAAAAGCAAAAGTCTCTGCATACTCCTTTCACCTTGTCCACTGTCATCAACCTGTTAATACATGCCCTCCAGGGGATCCTCATGTTTTATATGTGAACCTCTCCTGTATCATCGATACTACGTTTTGAAAGGTCAACCGAGGTCGCCCTCTGCCTCTCTTACCACTCACTCTTATTTCATAAATTTAGCCCAAAACACTTCAAACATTCTCAATCTAACATCCACTCTCTATCTGCCATTTTCTATATATCTTCTTTGCGAATTCGATCAGCTAAACTGACAGCATTCTTCTTTCTTCCATTCTTTGACTGTAAAACACACGTTTAACTGAAGTAGAACAGCGTCGGCACCAGCACTGCAATGGGAACGGCCAAACGTGCAGCTGTGCTGACGGTTCACCGCCTTATCAATGTAGCGAAGGCACCGTTAATTCTGTTACCGGCAGCAATACTCTAGACAATGGAATTCCACAAAATTACCTGCGTCCGGTGGGGACCCTGTTAACGTTATTTCACTGAGGGACGTAAAATACTTCCAACATATCGTTTGACTAACTGCAATTTAAAATTAATGAAATATTCGTTCGTATCTTATTTAAATTTGTATTATGGGATAAATAGATAGCACCAGGCGATAAAATATTCTTTCGGTTGATGGAACTAATGTTGTTAACATAATGTTATTATTATACCAGTACCTGAGACCATTAATATCAGTAATTTAAATATACAATCTATCTGTATACTGTTCTTATCCATTGTGAATATATAGTAGTAAGATTTATCTGAGAACTCATTTCATCGTTTAAATATGCAGTTTTATTTAAAAACAATTTATATTTTGATAATAACATTTATAAACAGAAACTATAAACTATGACTAAGTTAAATGTCGATAACCAGTTCAATTTATATTTCACTCTTATAAAACTTTTGTTGTCTAAGAAGACTGATTGATATCTCCTAATACTAAAATTTGATGTTAATGTAATGTTATCATTAAGAAATTTGACTGTTCAAAAATTACACAAACGCGCTTGGACAGAGTTTTTCTTGGCTTTCTCTTTGTATGTTGAAAATTATAAGGATTAATTATCTATAACCACAAAGTTTATTAGTATTTCGGCCAAGTGTGTGGCTGTAAACGCTACAGGTTGTGGGTTCGATCCCATTCAAGAAAATAAAATATTTAATATTTTCATTTATTCACTCTGGTGTCGAGACAAAGCGCTAATTGTGTTGAGTTCCACCACTCAACATGCAATGCCTCGGAAATTCTGCGGAAAGTAGAGAACGGAGTGTCTTAACACTAAACTACCTCTGCTGAAAAAAATCAAATTAAAAGAAAATTAAATATCAAACACATTTATTAGAGGACGTGACGACAAAAGCAAAAAACTTCAGTTAATCAACAATTACTATTCAAGTAGGTATTCATTTCATAATAATGTTAGTCGTGTATTTTACTCAATCGCTTGTAGTGCAATCCGATCTGATGACAGTAAACATGCATACATTCGGATTTTACATATTTTTCTTAGTGCAAAGTAGTATTATCATAGTTATTTGTGTGTTATATCGTCGGCTTAGAGTGTAAACCTGCTAAGTTCGTTTATTCATTACGTACATTTTTATAACATTCGTAAAAAAAAACAAATTTGGCCATTATTTTATTTCATTTAAATCAGTTTCACGCTATATCCCGCACTCAGCAGGGTACCCTCTGCCTACCCTGGTGTTAAGACACTCCGTCCCCCACTTTCTGCCGAATTCTGGAGGCATTGCGTGTTGAGTGGCAGAATGCCGCGATTAGCCTCGACACCAGAGCAAAGAAATGGAAATATAAATTTAAGTAAATATTTCATCTCCTCGAGTGGGGATCGAAACCACAACCAGTCGCTTTTACAGTCACACTTCGTGTCGCTGCGCCACGACTGGCATCTGATATCTGGCCTCATGTAGTATATGATTATTCAATTCAATTTTCGAATTTGTAAAAACCTTCCGATTTGACTTATAAAATGTCGCCTGATAATGTGCTGGTTTACACTTTAATCCGACGATATAATATGTAGTATGCTGAGAATGTGAATTAATATGTACAATTAAATATATATTTTTTATTCATTTTAGTAGTGACGCTATGTGGTGGATGGAAAGCGATTCCTGCCAATCAGGCAATGTATGCGTTAAGATCGGACTATGAACACGATCACGATGTGGCTGATGAGACACTACCTCGAGGTACGGTATGACACAATTTACTCATCATCATCAGGCGCGGATTCAAATCCCGCTACGTTCATATTTTTAAACGCTCTGTAAAAAACTATTTTACTTTCATTAGAAAAGAATTTAAACATGCTGTATCCCGCACATATAGCAAGGTAGGTAGCCCTCTATCATGGAAAATTAATATTAAGACACTGCCGTTCACGTTCACTTTCAAAATTCTGGAGTCGATTCGTGTTGAGTGGCGGAACTCAAAGCAGCGCTTTGCCTCGATAACAGAGCAAAGAAATTAAAATATTAAATACTTCATTTCTCTTTCAAGTTTTTTATCATCATACAAATAATAATTTTACCATCAATATTACACAATGAAACATCGAAAGCTAAAGATTTCAATTCGATATCACAATTGTATGAAATAACTCTTTTAGCAAGCAAAAACACATTTTAAATTGATGTAATTTTTTTATTTATGAACAGAACTTTCTTAATAAAACCAACATAAATATTGAGTAAAGCTTTCCAGAATCTATAAGAAAAAACTGCATTAAAATAGGTTAAGCCGTTTCTGAAAAACAGACAAACAAACAAAAATCATTGTTTTGGGTTCTTTTACAGTAATAAATGCCAGTAGTAGTCGTTTTTCTGGTGTATTTTCCATGTACAGACACAGATCAGTTACGATTTTAACAAGTATATAGTTGACTTCAATTGCAGAAGACATATTAACATTTTTTAAAGTGTAATTCCATACGAAGGAAAGAAAAAAATATTTAGACAAACGTATGAGAACTGACCTAATATATATTATATATAAATAGACTTGAACCTGCGCCTCTTCGACGATAACAAAGCGCGGGTTCAAGTCCTGTTATGCTTAATTTATTTTCATATGTTCTAAGTATTAGACTGAGAGCATAAGTTAGATTTATTGTATTTACACTCGAATGAAGCCAGGAATGCCGCTAAAATGTAATTATGTTTAGTTTGATTGTTTATAAACAAAACACACAATATCGATTGCTGTCTACAGTTCAAAGAAGCTCTTGGTGACATGATGTTTTAGAGTTTTTAATATGTGAAATACGCTTCTCAGTAATCAATATCCAATTACTAGCGACCTATACCAATATTTTTTTTTACTTATATGAATTACTTTCGTGTTCTAATAACATTACTAATTTAAAGAAAATTAAAGTTTTAATACTAATTTTATCAAACTAAATACCTTAAATTGACATCTATATATCTTTTTTTATTTAGAAACCGTTTAGAAATAAAACTAAGAAAACTACATGTTAAGGGAAGCTTTTCGAAATACAAAAGTGAAACTATTTAAACCGGTTAAGTTGTTTCTTATATTAGCGTGAACAAACGCACAGACAAACAGATAAAAAAATCATTGTTTTGAGTTCTACAACATTAATAATTAAAGCCTCCGATAAGAATTTATCTCGTGTATCTTCCATGTACACACAGCGGTCAGATACAATTTAGTAGCATATCTGTCTGTATTCCAAAATACAGTGTCTATTTATTATGTGATATAGCCTACAGTGTAGGCAATAAATTTTAAACTTATGACGAAAGCTACTATCAAATGATTTTAAATTATTATAAAAAAATAATACACAAAGAGTCCTATAGTATATAGAATTGAAATTCCAGATCAATTAAACCACGTTTACAAATTTGGTTGGTGCGCCCCTGATGCAACGGCAAAGGTATTTTTACGTAAAGTTATTAATATGACATTCCCTACGCGGGCGTCGAGTCAAGTGTCATACATTTATGTAAGTATAATAAAGAAATCCAGAGAATGGAGTATCTTGACAATAAGTTCTTTTTGGTTACCTTGCTTGCAGAACAAAAAGCTAAAATTAGTTGTATTTAATTTTTATTTGAAATATAAAATATACTTACTATAAAATACACTAATATTTTCTTTTGTATTATATAATTATATTGAATTAAAAAAGAAGAAGAAAGAATTCCGATTTTAAAGTATACTATTTGAAAATTTGTTTATATTCAAATTGATTTATTATTACTTTATTTAATTTAGAATTTCCGTCATTCTTCTATTTTGTTATCTAATCGTGTGGTTTTTCTTGATATTTTACCTTTGGGAAAAAAAATATTTTTATACTTTACAGCTACTGGCCAGGAAGCATACTGTAAACTACGGTTTACAGTGTATAGTAATGAAGGCGTACATGCCTTTGAAATTCCTGTTTCACAGAAGTCGTTTACCGTTGTACTACTGTCATGGAGAAGTGTACATTCTTATGTTAAATACTATAAACAAATTTCAGATACATGAGTTTTTTTTAAATACAAAGTTAAATTTGCCAATTAACTTTTCTTTTGAATTTTACTATCCGAAAAACGTGTAATTTATAATGGATTTAATTAATAAAGAAATACAGTAAGAAATTATTAAAATTAAAATTGTCTCTTATTTTCTATTGTACTGATTGTATTTTAAAAAAATTCTCATACCTCTAAGACCAATGTTTGTTAAGATGGTTGTTTCTATGTTTGTTTGTTTACGCATCAGGTTGTGGGCTTCGATTCCAGCTCGGGGAAATTAAATATTTTATGTTTTTATCACTCTCTCTCTTTCTTTCTATTTTTCTAAAAATTACTTCTTCTGATATATAAAAAATATCTATCAAAACTTATGCAATTTTATGTTTATTGATTATAGTAGTTAAAATTTCATAACTAAATGAATCACAGCAACAGCTTAGTTGACTAAGCAGTAACAAAAGACACGTTTTGAATAAAAAAAAGTTGAAAATAACTGCTAAATGGAGGGTAGTTAAACGCCCCTGGAGGGCGAGGCGCGATCTAATCGAGATGATTATGATAAATGACTACTTGTGTTGGGGCGGGCGGGTTATTTTCCCAATTCTGAAACTGTATTTGATATAGTCGAATTTTATTTATATTTAATATAATATAAAAATATGTTGTTTTAGGTAACGTCATGCTGCATAGTACATTTTTTTTAATTTAATATTTTTTTGCATATCATAATTTAAAAAAGTCGAAGAAAACAACGTACAGCAAAAATGTTGATTACATTTTTAATAATTTCTAATATTTTTCTAGTTTTATATTGGGTAAACCTAAATCTAATAAATTAGTCTTTATTTTTTTTTGATGCCATGGACAGCTGTCTGCTGATAACTGTTTGTTTATTCATTTCTACATCGGTTAAGTCCTTTCTGAGCGTCGAAACGGAAAATCCAACAAAATAAATTGTTAATTGCCCCCAATAATATTTTTTGATAATTTTAATGGATATCGAAAATGCCAGCGTGGTTTTAATAATTTTCACTTTAAAGAAACCTTAAGTGCGCTGCAAGCATACATTATTTATTAAAACCGGAACGTAATTCCCTATACTTAAACGAACAAATAATTCCCAAATTTAAGCGGGCGAAGCCGCGAGCTGGTCGCTAGTATGTATATATAGGTAGTAATTTTCGTAATTTTTCTCAACAATATTAAAACCTAGTGAAAGAACATAAAAAAGAAGAACTTAAAAAATTAAATATTTCATATACAAAAAATAATTTCTAATAAATGTTTCTAATAATATGTAAATGGGTAAAATTTTAATATTATCACCAAACGATTGAGCTCGCTAAATTGATAGCACTCGCACCAACGAACACAATAATCGCATATTTCATTTTATTTACAAAACATAACAAATATACCTAATCACATTTTCCGTAAAAATATTTTTTTTTATTATTATTTATCTTTAATCTATATTTCACAGGTTGTGGGTTCGATTTCCACTCGAGTAAATGAAATATTTAATATTTTCATTTCTTCGCTCTGGTGTAGCGGCAAAGTTCGTCGTTAAGTTCCGTCACTCAACACGCCATGCCTCCGGAATTGGTGTAAGTGGGGAGCGGAGTGTCTTTACACCAAGCTCACTTTGCCTACCCTGTTACATGCTGGATACAGCGTAAAACTGAAAAATATAATATGAATAGTGTATTAGTAGCTATGATTCCTTTAACAATAACTAATTTATATTTTAAATTATCAAATAAATAAGTTAAAATTGTCTGTACGTGTAGGTATCCATCGTTATCATCCAACTCTACGTAACTTCGATAGACGTGAGACCTCGATTTAGTAATGTGTCATCATGCTGATCGTCAAAAGGGTAGGACAAATTGACGTCCATTGAGAATTTTGAGTAATGCTAAAACGTTAAACTAGGTTCACAAAAGATAATATAGATAAGTAGCAAAGAACAAAATAATGTTAAATAAACTCAATTATTTGATGAATAGCGTATATTAATAAAAGTGGTTATTATTATTGTCGCTTTTTGTATTTATTTGTTAAGATGTTCTAGTAGGATTGTTAATTATGTTTTTAATTTTTATTAGTGTCACGCTGTCCCGCACACAGCAGAGTGGGCAGAGGGAACCTAGACTCCAGTCCCTATTTTTCGCCAAATTCTGGAGGCATTGTGTGTTGAGTGACGGAACTTAACTCCGCGCTTTGCCTCAACATAAAAGCGACTTCTAATTATTTTTTTAAAATGGGACGTGATTGTTACTTTTTCTTAATTTTTTAATTCTTTCATCCTGGAGGTATTACGTGTTGAGTGACGAAACTAAACGCCGCGCTTTGCCTCGACACCAGAGACATGATCGTTACTTTATCTTCATTCTTTAATTCTTAGCTACTACTTTCATGAAAGTTATGTCAGTCAGCTTACGCTATAATAAATAATTACATATAATAAATCAATCCTACAAAATTCGGTGGAACGTGGGGAAAGGAAGTGTCTTAGCGCTAAGTTTCCTCTGCCTACCCTGCTGTGTGCGGGATACAGCGTGAAGCTGATTATTTTTTTAAAAAAATCAATAAGAGTAATCCCCAGAAATTTTTCACCTGAATACAAAACGAAGTTTTGACTGCACCAAATGGAATTGACGAAATGTGATTACATTTTCAATTTGCAACAGATTGGGAGGTCGAGCTCACCTCTGCTCCGAATTGTGGCATGATTGTTTTATGATACAATTTCATATTTGCTTGATTGGAAATAGATGTCGTGGTAAAATATATGAGGTTAGACAATCGTTTTTACTATTTGACTATTATATAAAGTAAAATGAGTTTATAAATCATTTTTAACGTTTCAACTTGAATTTGTATTTTAATAAAAATAATAATCATCAGCTTCACGCTATATCCCTCAAATAGCAAGTTGGGCAGAGGGAAACTAGTGCTAAGGCACTCAGTTCCCCATTTTCTGGCGAATTCTATAGGCATTGCATATTGGGTGGCGGGACTCAACGCCGCGCGTTATCTCAACATTAAAGCGAAGAAATGAAAATACAAATTTTAAATAAATATTTTAATATAAAAATAATAGAATATCTTTTTAAATCATGAATTATAATCACAAAAGTGCAAGTTTCGATAAAAATACAAACCCAAATTCTTGTTGTTTCGAAGGGTTGTTACACCATACACTATACAACCAGCAACAGAATATAACAAAGATAAAATAGAATCGTGTTGGCATTCTGTTTTCGCAAGATTCACAATATGAGTCCCCCGCGGTGTTGACAAGAGCGCTCTGTCGCTCTCCCGCGACGGTCAACACAACGCCGCAAATAAACTACCCCTATAAGACTACTATATGAAATTTATTGAGCCACTATAACCAATAGTGTTTTCTGGTGTGATTTATTTTATAATTTCGTGATGTATTTTTTATATTATACGTTGTAGAGACGTTTTTCTGAATTGTTTAAGGAGAATACATATGGACAAAATATAAAAAAAAAATGGGATGTAAGAGTATGACTGTTAATGTGGCTGGTTGTGGGTTCGATCCACACTCGAGGAAATTAAATGTTTATTTAAATTTATGTTTTCATCGTTCTGGTGTTGAGGCAAAGCGCGGCGTTGAGCTCCATCACTCAACAAAAAATGCCTTCAGCAGACGGCAAACGCTAGAATTCGACGGAAAATGGGCAACGGAGTGTCTTGAACATAAGGTTGCCTCTGCCTTCCCTGATGATTGCAGGATACAACGTGAAGTTATATTTTATCACAATATATTATTTTACGCCACATTATTTGATCTTCATATTAGAAAAACATAGCAAGTAATAGTTTAATATTACATTTATCAGTAGGGCAAAACTTAGTATTTTCGCTAAAAATAAATATCTATAAACAAAGTAAAGAAACCACACAAACTTTTATGTTCGACTTAATTGCTCGAATCAGCGCCGAGTGGCTGGAAGGAGTGTTCCAGTATCACGTACGATGTTTGCAGTTAAATGAAATCAGTGTGAGGCTAATTCCCAAAGCACTTGGAACCCCTTCGAGTGATCGCTGCTCGCCAAATGAACCTCGTAATGTCTGCTTTTCTACTGTAATTACGCACCCATTACCGACAGTAATCTTTCTACTATTTTAAATAACAAGAGATCAAAACAAAACCTTATGTGAAGTAAGTAAAATCTAATTTCAAAAAATGACTGCAACACTGGCTGGTCTCATGTATATGTTCTACGAACGCGAAACAGTTCTTATTGCGTTTGCCGAAAACCTAAAATCGTTGATCGTCCGCAACGCCACAGGCATTTCGACCTTTCTTCTATGTAATAAAGTATATATCGAAACGTCAGGTTGTACGTAGTAGGGGGTAGCCAGAGGCTCGAAGGAGTTAATGCGTGACGCACAAAAGACCAAATCACGACCCTCCCGACGTGGCCGCGGCGTCAAAGAAGAAATTTGTATTCCAATTATGACGCCACAGACACCCGTCGATCAATATCGTTGGCCACTTTAATGGTCTTTTTTATATGTATAAACTAATTTTAAAAGTAGGTAGGTATATATCGATGATCCCTAGGTAAAATTACAATTTTCCTTATATTGCTGTTTTGAACTACTAATAATAGGGTAGTTTTCGATTATATATGTATAATTTTAAAAACCGCATAAACAACGTTTTTTTTAATATTGAAAAAAGCTCTTAAAAACTGCCCTTAGTAGTTAAAAATAG
The DNA here is from genome assembly GCA_018249775.1 of Heliconius hecalesia formosus. Taxonomy (NCBI): domain Eukaryota; kingdom Metazoa; phylum Arthropoda; class Insecta; order Lepidoptera; family Nymphalidae; genus Heliconius; species Heliconius hecalesia. The sequence goes on from DWMY01000023.1 coordinate 29,417, forward strand.
CAATAAAAACATTTTTGATTGTTCACTTTCGATACTTTACATAGGGACCATCGATATGTAAAATTAACAGTACGTAAAATAAAACTTAATTAATTTAAATTGACAACAAACTTATTATTTATATTTTTTCATTCATTGCTGTTATTTATAAGTAATTAACGGACGACAAAATCAGAGCAGGTTCTTTATTTACTTTTTAAACTTGTATTGAGTTATTCGATTTTAATTGTTCTTTTTTCAATGGATAGGCGAAGTCAAATTTGACGTCGATCATTGATAATTATTAATGATCTAATTTTATTTATTAAATTATGAAATTATCTCTATATATAATAAGACAGTAAAAATATTTTGTCTGTACATTTAGTAATTTTGACTGAAATGGATAGAGGGACACTTAAAAAGAATAATAGAAAGTAAAAAGATTTTTTTTAAATTTCTTGTCTGTCTTTCTGTCTGTCGATGTTTATGTCCACATTTTACTTTGAAAGTACTGAACCGATTTACTTGAAAATTTCACCAATTGCTTTGTTTTAACTCAACATAACTACTAAAGGTCATCAAAATCGGTTCATTAAAAAAAGTTATCGTCGTTTGATTGAACTCAAGGCATTCGTTTTTTTTTTTTTCGAACGTGAGGTAAATGCTGTTAGCCCTATTGGCTTTTACAGCGACATCGGGTGGATAGGGAAGAGGGTACTCTGTCCCTTCTGACCTTCATAAATCATAACAGTTAAGTTTAAGTCGTAATTAATCCAAGAAAGCGACAAAGAACGATCTTGAAAGAAATATCAAGTAAATACAAAGATTTTTTGGTTGGTTCGTTCATATAATATATGTAACTAATTTAAAAACTGTACAGGAGTTAATATGCAATTATTACAGTTATTTTACAAAGAAAATTATGAATCATTGCCCAAATCAATAATTTAACTTTAAAGGCTGTTTCTGAAGCACTAAATTAAATTATTAACTGATATCAGCACATTTAACAGAATTTTAAAAAACATAACATAGGTAAAAAGAACGTAATGTTACAAAAATATACGTATAGTATACGTATAGTAAATGATTAGCTTTATGTATATTTTATAAATCAAATATCAACATTGGTCGTATTTTTTAGTCCGATAAACAAAAACTCTTATAGAAATTACGATAATGTCGTAAAAAAATCATATTAGAATATTACAGATTAAAGTAATAAAAAATTAGAAGTCATTTTAGTTGTCAATCAATTCTGCTTATTAAATCAATTATCATGTAATTTAAGCGGGCGAAGCCGCTGGCGAGCCGCTAGTATATAATAAATTGAAAGAAGTAATCACATGAAATTGTCAATAATGTAAAAGGCATTACGCCTGCATTTTTTGGAGTTTTATTTTTAATTTCTTGTTGGCTTAGTTTAGTTAGTTTTAGTATCAAATTATTTTAAGTTATATTACACTTTTTTAATTATAAAGATTGATATATAAAAAGTTCATTTATTATTACTTTTCGTTTCTTATATAAACTTATATAAAGTTTAATTTTATTATTAAGAAAGTTTTTCTAATCACAACTCTCTTACAGCCATCTAGAGGAAGCGTAATATTTATATCACAAAACAAGGATTGGTATGTTTATACAGCAACATTTCCAAAAATATTCTTGGTAAAATAATTCAAAAGAACAAAGGAGCAACGTCTACGGCGGCAATAAAATGATAATAAATGGATAATTACTGCATTACCGTGTTCCAGAAAATGGGGAAGAATACTATCGAAAAGAAGCATATTCACCGCGATATAATCCTTACCATTGAGAACTTAAGAATCATGAGGATATGTACTTAGAGAGAGAGAGAGAGAGAGAGAGTCCGGTGGAAAGACCCTACACTATTAGCCATTTGATTGCAATTCCAGCCCCGATCCTGAGATTCGGATTCAATAAAGCTCACCCTGCAGATAAATTTTGACATTTCTATATATTAGGACACACAATTATTGGTTGGTAATTGCTTTTGATCGTTTTGGGGATGACGTATTTGATAAAATCGCTCATATTTTTTTTATGAATAAGCTAAATTGGTTACGTTTTCTTAATTAGGTGCATTGTTTGTGCTTGAACTATTAAATATATCTTAAAAATAAAATATAGAGGGCAGCGGTGGCGCAGGGTAATGGGTTCGATCCCTACTCGAGGAAATGAAAAATTTAATTCTTTCTCGCCCGAAGAGTCTCGCCACTACACCGCACTCTCACACACTCACCACAATACGCAACGCCTCCAGAATTTGGAGAAAAATGGAAAACGGAGTGTCTTAAAACTAGATTCATTCTGCTTACCCTGCTATGTGCAGGATACAGTGTAACGCTCAAAAAAAATAACATTGAGTGAAGTCATGCTCCATTCAGAACTGATAGCCAACAAAATCCAATTCTTTGAAGAAAACGAAAAACATAAAATGAAGCGGTATACTGTATTTTATTCCTCGAACTTCCCATCAACTTTATTTTGCTAAAACGTGTGACATTAGACGGGAATGTGACTTACAATATTTGTACGATTTTTTACATCTCCTACCCCTATTTGCCCAGTTTGTTTGAGCAACGCGGTTTGTCTTTGGGTGGGACCGATCAAACGTCAGGCAAGCACTCTATAATAACGTTGTTTTATTGAACCACAATTAAACCCGTGTCACGGAACATATTTCGCGTGACGAAATTGATTGCATACTAAGTGTATATTAATGGCGTTTGGATGAAAGTGTATTTTGGGAAAAAAATGCGTTTATTTTTCAAATTTGATTTTGGATCTAAATATTAAAGTTAATAATATAAGATAGAAGTTAATAATATGCTTAAAGCTTTTTTTGCAGCAAGTTGTACTGTTATTTTAGAGTTCTGTAGGTTTTAAGGGAAAAGGAATCCTTATAGGATCACTTTGTTGTCAGTCTGTCTATCTGTGTGTCTGCCAAGAGCCTTGGTCTCAGGAACGCTTGGAGATATCGAGTTGAATAAATCGTATTTCTAAATTAACTTAAAAAAAGACACTCCGTTCCCCATTATTATTCATTTATTTATTGATTTTACTTAAAAAAAGATATGGCCATTTATATCGCAAAAAACGTATATTTGCGCGTTTTGAGGCTATGAAGGGAGTAAAATTAAAAGGGTACTTCTGGTCGACCTACAACGATGAAATTTGGCACCTACCATCTACACGTAGTACTAATTCAGGAAAAAACTATACATTTGTGGTTAAATCCTTCAAAGTAATAGGCTTAGACTTAGTTCAAGTGAGGAATCAAATGAAAGGGCTCTCGCTAAGCTAGGCTTGAATTTCGGAAAAAGCACAAGCATCTCCAATTTTTGTACAGAACCATCGTTGGGCTACTACGACTCACGCTTGTCCGGCTTTTTTACAGATGATGTCGAAATCTACTTTTATGTTCATTAAAACGTCTGGATACGCAAACACGACGTGTGTTACCACCTACTAAGTACGTAGAAGTATTTTACCAAAATCTGTCAAGCATATCTACAAAATGGTCATAGAACTGACTGGTGAATATTGATCTTTTACATGGAATGGTAGATTCATAAAGAAAGAATTTCGATTTGTACATATATTTCTAAATATATTTGTTTTAGGTGTACTACAAAACGATCGCGTGATAAAATGTTGCGTGGTTATTGAAGTGTCTTACGAACAGTATTCTTAGGCACCTTAGCCTCGTGTTTACTTGAGGTCATGAATATTTATGTAAATTTTATTGATTTACGTCACGATTGTGGTAAATTCTTTTTTCTTGCTTATCACATGTTTTTATTTAGTTATTAAATATCTTTGGTTAATATTAAAATAACTTTTGATTAGCTTTATTTGAAGTGAACTTTCACTGAACTGTTTTACTATTGAAGTCAATGTAGACTCTTATATAAAACTAGAGGGCGCGCGCGGCTTCGCCCGCTAATTTGGACCATTAGGGTAGGATTCCAAAAAAAAACCACGAAACACGTGTTCAATAAAATATTTTTAACACTCTGAATTAAATTTTTTATAAGAATCGGTGACGATTTAAAGATTTTTCCATACAACTTTCAACCCCTTATTTGAACCCTTAGGGGGTGAATTCTAAAAAACCATGAAACACGTGTACAATGAAATATTTTTAAGAGTATGAATTTCAAATTTTATAAAAATCGGTGCCGATTTATTTTCTTCCATACAAACTTTCAACCCCTATTTCATCTCTTTAAGGTTAAAATTTTTCAAAATCCCTTCTTGGTGGATGTCCAGATTACGAAAATAAACATCTGTCCATATTTCACGTTTCTACGCACAGCAGATACGGCTGTGCGTGCGTCTTACCTCAGTCAGTCAGGTACATGTTCTTTTATATATATAGATAAAAAATATATTAAATTTCAATTAAAAAGTTAAGAAAATTAAGTATATTTATACAATAAACAAAATAAATATGTAACAGTTATATACTCCATATAAAAGTTGTGATATTATTTTATTTTTGGCATTTGTAATCCGATACGGCTGGTGTCAAGAGTCACGTGGCCAGCGTTCACTCAGCGTGCCCGCGCAAACAAGCCTATATCTAATGAAATAGAGAACTGACATCTGTCACGCTCCAAAAGCTACGATAAAGTTTGATTTTTATACATGACTAGATACTATGACTGCTAAAACTGATGAAGCAAAATTTCTTGTTTTTTAAGAATGAATATTCTTATACATATACTGAAATGTAATTTTTTTCCAGCACTATATCATAAAAAAAGCCGGAGAGTTTCGTAAAATAATTGGAGGTGCTTGTGCTTTTTCTGTAATCAAAGCTTAGCTTAGCCAAAGCCCTTTCATCTGATACCTCACTTGAACTAGCGGCTATAATACCATATTTTGCTTCTCTTTTAAAGTTTATTTTTTAGGATTTAACAACAAATGTATAGTTTTCGGATTTTTTCTTGTACTATCTGTAGATGCTTACTATTAAATTTCATAAATCTAGGTCAACCGGAAGCACCCTACAATTTTTTTGTTTATAATGTCGAAATATGCGTTTTTTGCATTATAAATGCGCATATCTTTTTTATTAGTTAATGTAGACTAACGATTTTTTCAGGAAATTAAGGGACCGTAGATCTGAGTATATGTTTCAATTTCAAGTACCGACTTGACTCCAAGCGTTCCTGCGATAAAGGCACAGACAGACAAACCGACGGACAACAAAGTGATCTTATAAGAGTTCCTTTTTTTTCTTAAAAGGTAAGGAACCATAAAAATAGAAAAAAAATCTTAAGGTTTAAAAAATACTATCAACATGCAACAAGTTACAATTTACTTTATACGTATCTATATATTTTTTTCAATTGTTCTTTCAATTTTTTTTTTGTATTTTAAATTTCAATCTGTACCTTTAATAAGTTATCTTTTATAATATATGGATTGCCCTCCGAAGAATATGTTGGAACATAACGGCGCTGTGGGTCGACGAACAAACAAAAGTGCTCTCTGGGTAACTGACCGTGGACAATAAACAGTCCGAGTGTTTGTCTGGGACGGCCTTGCAAATGTATAAAAGAAAATATCGTAGTTCGTTACACAATTCTGTCCCTGATATTTTCTACAAACTTCTTTTGTTGGTTCACTACACAAGATAAGGCTTCAACGCATTTGGTTTTAGCTATTTATTATTTTAAAAAAAATCAGCTTGACGCTGTATCCCGCACACAGCAGGATAGGCAGAGGGAACCCAGTGTTAATACACTCTGTTTCCCACTTTCTGCCGAATTCTGTGGCATTGCGTGTTGAGTGGCAGAACACAATGCCGCGCTGTGCTTAGACACCAGAGCGAAGAAATGGAAATATAAATTTAAGTAAATATTTCATCCCCTCGAGTGGGGGTCGAACCTACAACCAGTCGGTTTTATAGTCACACTTTGTGCCACTACGCCACGACTGGCCTCTATTTATTATTTATCTATTTTAAATATCATCATATTATAGAGATCTATATGTAAAACAGGAACACAGATGTATTCCTGTTTTATTTCTGACATGAATTATAGAAGTGATAATGAAATGCATGTATTTTATCTGCTCATACAAGTACTAACATTTTGTGATTATAAGATAAGACTTATGACACTTTTAAATATTCCATTTTTTTGCCTTAAATTAAATTAATCCAAAAGTCATATTTTTTTAATAACTGAGAAAATCCAATCACATATATCTAGTTTTTGTGTCACCATTTATGGATTTTTTTATCATTTATGAATATGTTGAATAGTTGTGATCTCTTCCATGACAAAAATAAACAAAAAAACAACAATGCCAGGTCAAACGAAAGTGACCAGGCTAATGGAAGGGTATAACTAATATTAAAAAAAAACACAAAACACGGTTGCAAATCGTCACGTCGTAATTTAAATTCTTTTTTGTTTCCTGGAAAACCTGTATTAATTTTAAATGTAAAAATAGCAATAGAATGACATTTTTTTAATTAAATATGAAAACAATTTTACTCACCTGGCTGACGCAGATGTGTGTGAGCGTCTAAAGACGACTTTGACATCGCTGATAACGAATTGCTGCCATATCCTGCAAAAAGAATCAATAATAAAAATATGTTTCACAAAATATATAAAAGGAAAATAACTTTTGAAAATTAATCATAATCCTAGACCTTAAATATTATAATTAGTGGTACTTAGTAGAAGATTTATACAATTTGTAGAAGATCATATATTAAATCAGGAAATCTAGTTGTTGTGTTTAAAAGAAAAAGAAAATCCAGATTGATATATTATATATAGGCATTAAATTGATTGAGATATTTTTCATTATTTAGTAACACGTCTCAGAAAATTAAAAAAACGGAAATGATTTTAATTTTCCATAGGTAATTATTGTATTAAATAAAATACATACGAATAATACATAAACATGTGTGTTTAAAATTATTTCTTTTAGTATTCTATTTTAAATGTAAAACTAAAAACCAAATTCTTGAGTCTAGTATAACTCTATCCAGTTGTTATTTTATTTTTCTTTCAATGGAACGATTTTTATAATTCACACGTCGCCATGTTAAATATATTTCTGCTAAAAATGAAGATTTTAGAATTAAATATTTTTTAACAAAATATTTTTAAATGTTAAACTTCACTCAAAAAAAAAGTATAAAGAAATAGCGTTTTCGTATAGCAATTGAATCACAGAGCAAATTGTTAAATAATTAACGGGACCACCTCATCAACGGGCCCCGGGCAATGGAATCTGTGTTGATAATATTGCCTATTTGTTCCACGGGGGACAACGCCGTATACAGAAACCGAGACCATCATAACAAAATAAGCCTTACGTATCTATATTTAAGTGCTAGTTTCGTGACTAAAAGATTTACAGATCAAGGATTGAAGTCTCTTTGAAGCTCTCAATAGGATTTCACGCGTTGTTAGTGTTAGAGCAACATTGTGGAAAGTTCTTTTGATTTCGGGTATATTTTTGATTCCATGTTCTACGCCTCTTTGATTTTCGGGGCTCTGGATGTGACGTTATTAAGGAATGTTTTGTTACCACCTTCTCAGATTAAATAGTTTGGATTGAAATAATATAATATATAAAAATGTATAGTTGATGTAGCAAAACACTATTGTAGATTTTATGTTTTAGTTCGTACACATCCAGTAAGGAGACTGAAAATTACTAAATGCAGTCATTTTAAATCAGCTTCACGCTGTATCCCGCACACAGCAGGGTAGGCAGAGGGCACCTAGTGTTAAGACACACCCCACTTTCCGCCGAATTTTCGTGGCATTGCGTGTTGAGTGGCGGAACTCTACGTCGCGTGTTGTCTCGACACCAGAGCGAAGAAATGAAAATATACATATTTCATTTCCTCGAGGGGGAACGAACCCACAACCAGTCGCGTTTACAATCACAGTTTGCGCCACTGCGCCACGACTGGCCTTTCTTGATATGATTTTATTTTTAAGTCATCTTAATCGATTGTTTTCAACTTCAACGAAATTCATTTCAACAAAACATTATTCGACTTGAACAAAAACATGTAAACTAAAAATATTAACCTATAATATTAAAATATTTGAAATGAAATATTTTCAGAGACTCTAAAATGAATATCTTAATGTACAAAATTATTATTATCTAGTTTTGATTTTATTTTCATATTTTCAAAAATATTTTTGTTGTTTCTCATCATATGAACAGCCAAATAGCGGCACTATCCCTATTGTTTACTGCCGTCACTATCGCCGTCGGGATCAATCATTCGTAACCCGACTCTTACTTACTTCAAATATAACTATAATACAAATACATATAGAATATCTATAGAAAAAGATTTCTGAGCAAATGTAATATAGCATTATAAATAATTTCAACGACAAGAACAAAATAAACTTAAATATTTATTTAACTCAAATTTTAACTGTTTATACCTGCCAAACGACTAACTATTTCAATGTACAGTAAAATTAATAACATTTACAAACATAGTTTTATTAATTTTACTGTACATTGAAAAAAAAATCAATATTGTTTACTTAGAAGATTAAAATATGACAAAATTTATAAAATATGTAATATTTTTTGTTTAAGCAAAAACTTTCGGGTGAGTCACCAGTACCTATAGTAGATGATTAATTCTTATAAAATATTTAATAATCGAAGAGGTCAGTCGTGGCGCAGAGGCACAAAGTGTGACTGTAAAACCGACTGGTTGTGGGTTCGATCCCCACTCGAGGAGATGAAATATTTACTTAAATGTATATTTCCATTTCTTCGCTCTGGTGTTGTGGCAAAGCGCTGCGTTAAGTTCAGCCACTTCAACACGCAATGCCTGCAGAATTCGGCAGAAAGTGGGGAACGGAGTGTATTAACACTAGGTTCCCTTTGCCTACCCTGCTGTGTGCGTGAAGCTGATTTATTTATTTATTTATTTTAATAATCTTTTAACGACTCGGTTACCTAAACCTCAAATTAACCTAAAGCGTCCCACTCAATGCCGTTATTTAAGATCAAAGGTCTATCACAACTATTTGGTGAAGGCGACAAACCCGCCGCCCCTGCGGCCACTGTACAACAAAGGGAAAATATTAAATCTCAGTTACTTAATGAGCATACTATCATGGTGAAGTAATTTCAATATGAAAATGGTAGGATTTTATATTTATATTTTTTTTTATTTTGTCACATATTATATTTAGCGTAAGTTACAAAAAAAAAGAGCTACCTACCCAATAAAAAAATCTGTCATATTATTATTAGATTGAGGCCATCGTGGCGTAGGGGTCTAAGCGTGTGACTGTAACGTGACGGTTTTTGGTTCGATCCCCATTCAGCGGAATGAATTATTATTTATGAATATTTTCATTCCTTCGCTCTGGCACCAAGGCGAAAAGCGCGGCGTTGAATTTATCCACTCAACACGCAATGCCTCGAAAATTCGGCGAAAATTGGAAAACGGAGTGTCTCAACACTAGGTTACCTCTACCTATATGCGGAATAAAGCGTGAAGCTAAAAAAAATATTAAGTCCCCATAGAGCATAAGCTAAAAAAAATAGAATTCGAAAGTGTCAATAACATCCTGATTTTCATTTTAAATTACAATCAGCCGTCTAATATTATACACTTAAAATACGTATAGCACTCTGTTCGTTCCACGGCACGCAAAACAATGGGGCGCTTATGGTTTCCCTCGCCTAAAGCGACTTTTCCTCTCAACTCTGTCCCTCTCCCACTCGCCGGAATACACGTGAAGAGGATGGGGAGCGGCGGGCAAATGCCATTCTCAGTTAATTTTCGAAGCCGCCGCTAGCTTCGTCTCCTTTCAACGCACCCCGCTTTAAAATATCGAATTTTTTTAACTCTTGCCAAATCTCTTATTCACATGGCGGAACATTTTTTTTTTTTTATTATTTTCCTTTATTATATTTATCTTTGTTATGTGGAGTAATGGTTCAAATATATAAAAGAATATATATATATACTATCTTTTTTTCACTGTGTGATGGTTAAACCTACCGCACCCGCAGACATTTATTACATAAAAAAACAGTTATTTTAAGCTTAATACATTTTTCATATATTATTATTAAGTCATATTAGAATCTTATTTATTTAGTGGGTACTTTATGGCGCATGGGCACAAGCATGTGATTGCCAACGCGACTAGTTGTGGGTTCGATCCCCACTCGAGGAAAAGAAATATTTATTTAAATTTATATTTTCATTTCTTCGCTCTGGTGATGAGGCAACACGCCTTTCAACACGCAATGCTACCAGAATTCGGCGTAAAATGGGGAACAGATTGTCTAGATTCCCTCTACTTACCCCACTGAGTGCGTGATACAGCGTGAAAAACTATTATCAGAATAAGATATTACTATAAACCTAAACCCGACTAACTAAAAACAACTAAAATTAAACTGTAATTCTCCCATTATCACATAAATAGGTGTTATTAATTAACATACCATAGTAAATTATCGAGGGCGTAACCTCACAAATCTCGCTTAAGGAATATTATTAGTTTAAATAAAGTCATTGGTGCTTTATTTATAATTCATTTCGAAATAGTCACGGGGAGGCGATTTCGGAGGTCACTAGAGGGGTTATTTAAATGGTCTTCGATATCCGATAAATAATATCCGTATTCGTCTTTAAACTTTACTAATTAACTCCAAGTTAAGTGTAATTTAATCTGTATCATTTGTTAAATTGTGTTTCTCTATATTTTTAATTGTGTTTTAGTTGATTAAGATTTATTTGTTCTTACTTATTTATAATTTTTCTCTAGTTTCATTTTTTTATTATATATTATAAATAATTAAAAGTCAATATTTAATAAGATGCTTCTGTAATAACACAATTATCAAAAACAACGTAACCAGTTTTTTCTATAAACTAAAAATTATTATCAGCAATAATATTAAATACGAGATCGAGCGTTTTAGTAATAGTGGCCACTGTAACAGCTCCCTGGGGTGAGGCTAAATCGTTTGTTACTATTGTCCAAGGGCATTAAGTCGTCACGGGCCGACGCGACGACGCGACGCGCGTCTATGATACATACAACCGTTAAACCATCGTGTTTGTTCGTCTGTCACCACCTAGAAAAATTTCTAGGCAATGACAGCTTCGATTATATATATATATATATATATATATATATATATATAATCGAAGCTGTCATTGCCTAGAAATTTTTCTAGGTGGTATCGATATATATATATATATATATATATATATATATATTGTTGTTTTTGTTTGTATATATATTTTTTTATATGTTATATATATATATATATATATATATATATATATATATATATATATATATATATATATATATATATATATATATAATGTCAGTTTCGGTTACGAATTCGGTTATTTACCTGGTTCACATAATGAGTGATTCTGATAGGTATTTTTTGGGTTTTGTATTTTTTTAAATTTAATATGTATTCAATTCGAAAAATCGAATGAAATATTAATTAAAAATAATAACTTTTTTTACTATTCGACTAAAACAAAACCAATCAGAAACTACTCATTATATTCTCAAATACCAGTCCTACTATTATTCATTTCAAAATACAACTTAAGATAATTATCAAATCGAAACGAAATTTGTACAAAAATAACAAATCAACTCCTCAACCGAAGTCAAGATCCGATCCGAACAGCCGTCATGTGGACCGCGCCAGCGAACCGTGCACAGATAGTGCCTCCCTCTCAACGTATAAATGATAATCATCATATTGCATCACTTACTGAAATATTGTAAATGTCAATCAAAGAATTAAGTTTGCATTGTAGTACGTGGAACGGCGCGTGTCGGTCGCGCGCGCGTGCGACGCTCGAACGCAACGTTTTAGCGCCCCTCTGTTTTGATTTCGAGGCGTAAAAAATGTATGGTGAAGCAATAACTGTACGTATGAGCACGCGATCGGCTATTTTTTTTTATCAGCTTCACGCTGTATCCCGCAGCGGGGTAGGCAGAGGGAAACCAGCGTTAAGACACTCCATTCCCCATTTTCCGCCGAATTTTGGAGGCATTGCGTGTTTAGTGGCGGAACTCAATTGCCTTGACACTAGAGCGAAGATATGGAAATATAAATTTCAATAAATATTTCATTTCCTCGAGTAGGGATCGAACTTGTGCCCCTGGGCCACGACGGCCTAATATGTAGTTACTTAATAATTGTTGAAATAAGCTTGTATATTGTAATGTACATGGAAATTGCGAATTAGGCTAATATGCTTTACTCGGTGTAGGAATTCGACCGATATGACGTGGTTTTGATATTTTTTTATTGTAACTAAAAATATGTAATATATTGTTTTTATATAAGTTTTTGTTTGATATTTAAGTTATTATTCACTTATTTCTTCACTTACTCGCTTACTCAGGAAATGTAAAACATTGTTTGAATTATGAAATGCAGAAATGTTGTTTCTATATAGGTAACACAGTCAAAGAATAAATGTAATAAAATTCATCACCTTTCTTATTACATATATTTATAGAACGGTGAAAATTTATACGAAAGTAAATTTTAATTTTGACTAATATTTAAGGTTCCGGAACTTAAAAAGTATAAACGGAACCCTTATAGAAGCACTTTGTGGTGCTTCGTATCAAATATATATACATATATCAAATATACAAGTATTAGAATTAGAAAAATGCCAGCAAAGAAAAATCGAGCAATATGAAAATCACTGCGTAACCAAAACCTACAGGGTACTTCCTGTGGATCTACAGTTATGAAATATATATTTGTAACTAATTTCATACAATACGTATTTACGAGTCAACTTTTAAAAGTTGTACTTCCCATTGGCAATTGGTACGAAAGCCTTGGTGGGTCCGACTCGCACTTGGCCGTTGTTTTTGGTTACTATTCTGATTAAATAGTGTTTATTAGAAATTTCCACTGAAAATAATTATATTTTGTGTGATATTAAAATTTAATTTCGCGATTTATTGAGTTGAATTCAAACTTATTAATAGAATGGAGACTTAGCAGCCAAATTGATTAAAGTTATCCTGCCACCGTGTTCTGTCAGCCACGTCTTATCTACGTCACGGTGGGTGTCTCTTGGTCGGATTAAACAAGGTATGGTGTAAGATTTTATCACTAAAATTGCTAAGTATCTATTAACACATATAATAAAAAAGTAAAAATAGGTTTATGTATATAATAAAAAATTATTAAAGTGTAAAAAATGGCACGTTAATAAAAAAAAAATTAATATTTTTTTTAATTGAGACTGTCTTATACCGGTATACGATACCGTGGTGTCTACTGTCCTATTGGATTTCTATTACGAGAAAAAGCTCTGGTACCATTAATTTTTAACAAAAAAAAACGACTTCAAACAAGAAACTAAAAAATACATTTATTTAAAATAAAGTAAAACGTACTTTGATTTTGTTAAACAAAGATAATTAAAGAAAGATTTTATAATTTTAAAGTCTGTGTTAAGCTAATGCTACAATAATCTAATGTAGTAGTATTACATAAGGTTCATATCAAATTACTAAGCCTGTTTGTTTTACTTGGCACCCAGTCAAAAGTTCTGAGGTACCAAGCAAAAAAAAAAAGAAAAATATCGAATTGATAACCTAATTTTCTTACAGAAGTCGTTAAAAAAGATCGTGAGAAAGACACACCCCGTCTTAAAATATAGAATTAGGTTACTTTTCTCTGTCTTGTTTTTCTGTGTCTAATAATACACACTAATCTCCGGGACAATTGCTTATATTTAAGTATATCTTTTTTATGTCCAAACTAAAATACAGTTAAGAAATTAAAAAATAGTGCATCAGTAAATGATTTTCATTGGAATGTTTTTTTTTAATCTAAAAACCATTCCAAACAACCACCAACCAAACCACAAGATTAAAGAGCCATATATCATGTCTTAAATGAAGTTCTAAGCAACCAGGTAATCAATAAAAAAAAAAGATATATATTCCCTTAGGAAGAGTTGATCACCGTTTTAGATTTTTTTTGTTGACATGTAAAAATCAAAGATCTTGGCATCTGTTGTGGATCTTTGAGAGACTAGCAATCTCTATAAAACTGAATGAATTATAAAGCTAAAGATCAAACCAAGGTCAGAGCTCTTGTAGCTCGGCCGTGACGCCGCTGTACAGGCCAGTAGGGCCAACAGCATATTGCCCATTCAAAAAAAGGAAAAAAGAAAGCTAAAGATTTTGGCTTGCGCTAGTATGAATTCAAAAATATTTTTTGTGCTCTATAGTTCGTCTACCGAGTAAGGCTATATATATGCTATATTACATAACGTTAATCATTTCCATGTAACTTACTGTACCTGCGGTCAGAGTTACCTCCTACATTTAGAATGTGTCATGTATCATACATAACTTTTAGTTATTGTGACGAAGAGGGCGAAACTGCAGAGAAAATCTAGTAATGTTTATAAAGCAGAATATCAACTTGTTCTTATTCTTTATATAGGAGCATTGAATATGATGATAATTTAGACCTATTTTTGAAGACAATGAAAAGTAAATAGAAATATCACTGCAAGAGTCCACACGAACCAACTAAGTTGCAAATCCTAAGGAAATGATATCTTTTTTATTTTTTTTGAATATTAATACACAATGTATGGTATATTATTTTGATAAATAAGTAAGCACATACTATATCTCCAGTGTGTTCCAAAGCTATAATATTAGTCTTCACTAATCAATGACGTCAAATAACAATTCTTACAATATAATTTATCTTTCAATCTGTATAAATAGGTACTATATGTACTGATAAAAAAATATAAAAATATTAAAAAAATATTTATAAAAATATTAAATATTGTAAAAAAGTTAGAGAATATATAAGCTAAAGAATATTTAATGTATTAAGGTAATAAAACCCAAAAAGTAAAACGTCTGGATGACCAAATTATTTAATTTTAAATAAAGCCTACCTTGTGTACCCTGTGACGTTGCATGTGTAGACCACGAACTCTTGTATGATGCATCTGAAAACAAAAAATATAGTTAAATCTTGTCACAAACCGTAATTAAAATGTTATGATCGAGATATTTAATATTGTACAGTAAATAAAACTTAATGAAATTATAATAAAAACCTAAAAACACGACTTCATAAAAAAGTAACCAAAAAAGCATTCTTAAATATCTATTCACAAAACCCTACTATTACATAAATCCGTCGATTTTTTTTTACTTTGACATCATATCGTCTGGTCTGTAGTGACTTTTGATATTGATTATCATAAACATAGTAAAACTTCAATGCATCACGCAATCATTTGGTAGGAGAATCATCAAAATAGGTTATCCTATATGGTCTCTACAAAGTCACATACATGCAAATATGAAACTCTATAACATCCGTATAAAAAAAATCGATACAGTGCTCTACAAACGTTATGTTTTAATTGGGTCGAAACGATCTTTAAGAAACGTAGATTAAAATCTACTACGGTCAAACTTCAATTCATTAGTATTTAATATGGGTTTATATTGTACAAAAGGCCTCTAAGAAATTGTAACTGTAATGGAGTACTGGGGTAAAGGGGTATATCGATGATTTCTATCACTAATCACGATATTATAACAATGAATGGATATTTAAACATTAGGCTATATCTGTGTATCCTGCAATATGTGGAATAGGTCGTGAAGCTGATAAAAGTATATAAAGCCGGGCGTTGTGTTCCGTCGCTAAAAGCTTTTTTCTTTAAAATATTCTTAACATCAGGTGCTTACTTAGAGTACCTAATTTTAATTGATTCTAGTTAAATTAATAGTATTAAGTAGCAAAAACAAAACAATTTAATCTTAGTAATAAATGCCTTTATACGATGTAACTTAATTTTAGGGTTCCGTACTTTTTAAGAAAACGAAAAATGGAACTCTTATAAGATCACTCTGTTGTCTGTCTGTCTGTATATCTGTCTGTTTGTCAACTCTTCATCTCAGGAACGCTTGGAGATATCTAGCTGAAACCACATACTCAGATCTGCGACCCCATGATTTCCTGATAAAAAACATATTTCTATACTTAGAAAACAGATAAAGCCGTGTATATCGCAAAAAACACGTATTTCGACACTAAAAAGGGAATCAAAGTTCATAGGGTACTTCTGGTTGACCTATAATTATTAAATTTGGCAGCTAGCATCTAAAGGTAGTACTTGTTCAGAAAAACATCTGAAATGTATAGTACATTTGTGGTTAAATCCTAAAAAATAATAGCCTTAAAAAGTAACAACCTCGTATTTTTACACAATAAAGGGAATCAAATTAAATAGGGTATTTCTGGTTAACCTAGAATTATGAAATTTGGCAGCTAGCATCTACAGATAGTATTAGTTCAGGAAAAAAATGAAAACTATACATTTGTGGTTAAATCCTAAAAAATAAAAAGGGGACTAAATTTTATATTAATGCCGCTAGTTCAAGTGAGATGTCAGATGAAAGGACTAAGCTAAGCCTGAATTACAGAAAAAGCTCGAGAACCTCCAATTTTTGTACGGAACCCTCGGTGGGCGAGCTGGGTGTTTTCATACATAATTAGTTCATATTGATTTGAAACTAGTAATTTAAGTAATCTTTTTATCGCCTACATGTAAATAAAACTCTATACTATTAAAATAAATTGAAACTGAAAATATAAATAAGCCTCTAAAATGTATATGAAATTTATTTATATATAGTTATTACATAGATATGTGTTTAATTAAAACCTCAGTTTTCCTTTAGGGTGGTTTGTGAACCATGACCGAGCCAGGGCCAAAGGCCATGACTGCCTATAATTATTCTAGGGGACTGCCTCTTGTCTTGCCTTTAGTCTTACCTAACATTATTTAAAACAAAACATAGCATTTAGGTTCACGTATCTCAGCTGAATTTATACTTCCAGCAAAATCTTAGTCTATCCTAGAGTTATTTGTTATTAGATACATATGTCACATTAATATTTTACAATATTAGAAACAATACGATAAATATTCATCAGAGTTAAAATTTATTCGACAATCAATTTGCTCTGTTAGACACACTATAGTGGTATAACTTATAAAATAATACTTTTGAGATCAGATTCATTCATTCATCAGATTTGCATGTTTGCATGAAAGCGCTATTTTTTTTAAATTAGTGCATATTATATTATTTTTTAATTTATAGTGCTTCTTTCGATAGTTGAATAAATCAATCTTATCAATTATATATGAAGAAGTTCTAAATGAAACGCTTGCCAATCTTTCGAATAATGTAATATGGATACTAGTTGGCAAAACGATTTTAATATCGGTATATTGAATCTGATTGTTGGAAAAGTATCCAAAGAAAGATTGAACAGAGTAAAAGTCCTCCCTTAGTTCACTTTCAGAAATATCAGCATTTATCAATGGCTCCGATGAGACTCAATCTGAATTCACTACATAGTTATAAATAATTGTTCTAATAATTACATAGATTGTAATAATTGGATAAAATTGACACTACACTAGATTCTCTATAAGTAATAATATACGTTGCCAAAAATAGAACCACCTACATCGATTTGACAGCCGCAAACATATTCTGACAATGTGGCCCACTAAACAACATCTTTAACTTTGACGTGTTTGAAAGTGTGGTAAGCACAACGAATGATAAAATGGTGAACGTGACGACAAGTGACAATGATTAAAGGATTGAGAACGATGAAGCCATTTCGCTCTCAACTCGGCAACGCATAGATTCCCTATTTTCTTGTCGGTGAACATTTAACTTGATTCTCTCTACCTATCGGTCTATTTCATGTATATATTTTTGATAGGAATAGATATAATTGACATTACACTAGATGCTTTCCGAAAACTATATAAATAAATGAAATATATCAATCAGCTTCACGCTGTATCCCGCACACAGCATGGTACGCAGAGAGAACCTAGTGTAAGTGGGGAACGGATCCCACTTTCTGCCAAATTCTGGAGGCATTGCGTGTTGACTGGCAGAACTCAACGCTGCGCTTTGCCTCGACACCAGAGCGAAGAAATGGAAATACAAATTTAAGTAAATATTTCATCTCCTCGAGTGGGGATCGAACTCACAACCAGTCGGTTTTACAGTCACACTTTATGCCGCTGCGCCAGGACTAGCCTCATAATATTATGTTGAAAATAGAAAATTTTAAATAAATGGATTGGACCACCTCAAACATATTCTGACAATGTGGACCACTAAACAACATCTCTACTTGTGTTCAAAAGTGAAGTCGTGGTAAACACGACTGACAAAAGGGGACGTGACGACAAGAGACAGTGATTAAAGGATTGAGCACGATGAAGCTATTCCGCCACCATTAAGCTCTTTGGAAGCGCTATAAGCCGAAAAGACGTTAAGTGGTATCATTAAAGAAGGCGTTGTCGATGGGCCTATTAGGAGCTTTTGTTACGCAATTAAGACATCTGTATTAGATGGTTTTTATTATAAATCATGTTATTCATATTTTTTCTGTATTTGTAGTCGTTAATATTTGGAGGACAGTCGTGACGTAGGGTCACAAAGTGTGGATGTAGACGCGACAGGTTGTGGGTTCCTACTCGAGCATATAGAATATTGGATATTTAATTTTCTTTGCTCTGGTGTCGACGCTATCTGGCGATGAGCTCCGCCGCTCAACGCAACATAATGTCTTCATAATTTGGCGGTAAATGGGGGACGGAACGTCATAACACTAGGCTTCCTCCTACCTATCCTGCTCTGTGCGAGATACAGTTGAAGCAAAGAAATCCTTGGAGGTATACTTTAAACGATACAACAGATCAAATAGCCGTTGTAGGTATACATATTATGTTCTGTTCACAGGATTATAAATTAAGGAACAATAAGAAGATTTTTATTTTTTTTAGCTCCAAAAAAGCAAAGTGAACCTGGGAACCTAGTGTTCAGATACTTTGTCCTATTGAACAACCTCCAAGAAATTTTATAAATCTTATTATATAAAAACATATTCTCAACAAAAAACTATTTCTTTTTAATGGTAACAGAAATAAAAAGAGCTTTATATGTAATAAATAGTTCAGTTACGTAATCTATTCCATAAAATACTAAATATTACAAGTTAATATCTTTTGAGGCCATCGTAGCTTATAGCGTACAGCGTCGGACTGTTCACACAAAGGGCGTTCGTGTTATCTGGGTTTGATTTCCATTCGGAAATTGATGACCTTAAAATTATCTTTATTTCTCACCTATGGTAAGACCAAGCACGGTGTTGAGTTTCGCTGATATCTTAAATTTGGGGAAAACGAAAGAAGAACGATTTTTTTAGGCTTGAATTATTATCGTCTACAGTACTAAGAAGAAGATGACATTTACAAAAATTTTAAACTTAACCTAACCCGGTATTGTATGTTACATATAGATCAAGAAGCTTATTAAATCTTAGAAGCTTATTAAAAAAAATAACCTAAGATCTAAGCTGTCATAGGGGACGGACCTAAAGTTATTTATCATCTAGTATAAGTTCATACAACCCGTTGTGTGCCTACCATTTCATCGAAGTTTACCTTTTCTTCGTACTAGCAAATTTTTAAATATATTCAACAATTTGTGTAAATTGAGTTTCGATACAATTTCTTATTACGTTAACCTTATTAAGTATAGAAAACTTTTATTATATTTTTATTCATTTCGACATATTTTATTTTTATTCACTCAAAATAACTATTTAAGCACGTTTTATACGGTATTATCAGTACCTACAGAATTGTTGATAGATATTGCTATGGATATATAATAGTCGAGTTATGTCATCTCTTTTATAATAAAAAAGTGAGAGTCTATTTATTTCATATTTTTATGAAAAAAATACTTAAGGTAATATAAAAATTGTAGCCGAAAACGAATTTATGATTTTTAAAATTTTTGTCTGTCTGTTAGTTCCACACGCACATCTTTTAAACTAAGGGACGGATTTGATTGATTTTTTTTGTGTTCCTGTTATGTTAGGCCCAGGCCTAGGCAGGCCCAGGATCTAGGTTATATTTCATTTTGTAGACTTCCACACCTGATGTAAAACTCTAGTGGTCTAGCTAAATTATAAGAAAAGAATGAGAATGTTCCATTGACATATAAAAGAAGAATGACAGACTGAAGATCTGGAACATTTGGTGAATGACCATAATCGTAAATACTGCCTCAGCAAAAGTAGTTGAACATGATAGACATTTTCCATTGACATATAAAATTTGAAGATCTGGAACATCTGGTGACCAACCATAACAGTCCAGGTAAACTAAAAGAAACAATGAAATGTTTTTGTGGAATTTTGGTTTTAGTGGAATCTGTTTAACGTGATAAGTATTTTCCATTGACGTATAAAAATTAAAAAACTGCAGAAAGTGATAAAGAACTATAACAGCCCAAATAAATTATAGGAAATAATAAAATATACCAACTAATAATAAATACTAATAATAAAATATAATAATAAAATATAAAAAATTGTTCAGTATGGTGGGCATATGTTCATTTACAAATAAAAAAATAAAAATGTAGGTATAATAGTACGTACAGTGTTTAGTTTAATGGCGATGGTTATTAAATGATATTCACTCATGTAAATCATTATATTTAACCAGTTTCACGCTGTGTAGGTAGTGTAGGCAGAGGGAACCTAGTGTTAAGACACTCCGTTCCCCACTTTATTTTTACTTTACTTTTCGAAATATTGCCTAAAATAATGATTCCAGTTCAAATTATGTAAATGACTGACATCACTCTTTTTAACGTACGTTAAAATAAATTAATTTTCATAAAGTGTTAAACGAAAACTTATTTTTTAAATAAAACTGCGTCGCTTGACTCAACCCGTTGGCGCTGCCGTAGCTCTATATGACGTAGGAAGCATATTTTTTTTTTTTTAAATATTGCATAAAAAAAATCACGACCTTTTCCCGTGAACGGCATAGGTGCATTTAGCTTTATCAAAGTAATGGGAAATAATTCCAACTTTAAAAATGTTTTTTTTTTGTTTTTGTAAAGCATTATAATATGTTTGAGACTTTATCATCAATTATTGTTAAAGTCCTATATTATAATGCTTTACAGACCCTTTGTGTACACCCTGGTCTCAAGTATATAGTCTAAGGTAAATACATATTTTTCATTATTAAAAATTCTATTTTACTAAAATTGATATTAGCGCAGTTAGTTTCATTTTGATTTATATAGATGTAACCCAAATAGTGCTATTAAAAAAAGTTTTGTTATTATTCTATTGTTCAATTAAAATTGACATTCGTACTCACAAAAGCTTAATCGATATTACCTATCCACATGGTGATAACATATCATCATCGAAATCGTTTAACAATTCGATTTATTACAAATTCGAAGTCGTACTTACGTATAAGCTAAAGCAAAAAAACCTAAACAACAATCCTAAAAAAAACCCACAAACACCTCCAGAAACAGCACAATCACAAATAAAAATGATATATTCACCAGCAAACAGCATAGAGAAATTGGTAAATGTGCCCGACCGACTGAGGTAGTCGGCGGATCCTTTGATGTCGAGCATGGCGCGGCTAAAACGTCACCATCGTACTGAGACGTGCGTCACCCATGGCGCTACCGACACTCATAGCCGCCGCCACCGAAGATCCTAGCTCTCGTGGGCGGGGCTTCCCCTAACACCGCCTGGGCACGCCCCCAGCACCCTTGCTGCACGCCTCGCCAATAGCGAAACACTCCGGCTAATCTTTATCAGAGAAAAATAAACAGGGAGGGAGATAATGACGAGCTACGGCGGTGCTGGTAATCACCGAGCTTTGTGGGCCGCGACAGCCTGTTAGCGAGCTTATCCGACGATGGTTTGGCGAAAATTGAATGCTTTTGTGTCGCTTTCTGTTCTTTTTTTTTTTTTTTAGTCGCGATATTGCTCCTTGTGGCTGAGGAATATCGCGTCACGTTTCCAGTTTCTTGGTAGATTGGGTTTCTTGGTTCATTTACAGAGACCGTGTATCGTTTAAAGTCATTTGTTAATTTCAGTAACATTCAGTTTTGTTTCTATAAATATATCATTAAGATTTTTTTAAAATATTTATATAATAAAGATTATGATAATATATTTTATCTTCTACATCAATTTATTATGAAACTGGTAAGGGAGGAAGGGGTGGTTGTAACCTTTTTTTATTTTTTTTATTTTTTTTTTCAAACCTCATTTAATGGTCCTTTAAGTGAGCTTAGTCAGATTTGAGCGTTTATCTCTCTAGTCACTGTTACTTTTTTGGTATATAACTTAATTAACATTTAACTTTAAAGGTGCATATATTCGAATACCGATAAGCATCACCACATTCTGAGAACTAACATGACGTGTAACTAAAATTTATGAAAAAATAAGAAATAACAGCTAGTATTGATAAAACACAGAGTTTACAATATAATGTGTATTAGCTATGATGATAAGAAATGTCATAATAAAACTAAATATTGATATATTATAATAAAACTGGTACATCTTACCCTAGTTAAACAAAGACCCTCAGTTTTCGATATGTCGTAAGTAATTTTGCTAAAAAAGAGAACATTTTTAAATACTTCGGTTTTCAGCGTTAGTTTACGTCCCTATGCTGTATTACATCAAACGCCCGTAGCGCCTAGCTCACAATATCTGACAGTCACACAAAAAAATATTAAAGTATTGAATTTTAGAAATTTGATGGGTTTCGGCCATTTGCTGACATATTGTTTTTATTCATTTTAATTTCGTCCTATTTGAAGAGAGAGAACAATAGCGGCGGCGGAATTGTATACGTTTTTTTTTTATATATAAATCGCGCCACTGGCCCCTATCTTGATGATTGTCCATATAATTGGTTGAATTTTAGACGTATTGTTCGCTTTTACCTTTTTTGACGTACAAATGTGATTTTTTTGAATATTAATTTCGTTTTCATTGTTATCACTAATTAAGAGGTAATCAATGAGCGAACAATATGTTATTATTTTATATTTATTCTCTTTATTTTTGAATAATGTTTTTGTATTACTTTTATGTATATAAATTGGTTTTTATATTAAACAAACGTGTGATTGTAAATGCGACAGGTTGTGGTTTCGATTCAGAGTCGAGAAAAAGAAACATTTAATATTTTCATTTCTCCGCTCTGGTGTCGAGACATAGAGCGGCGTTTCTAGAAGTCGGTAAAAAATGAGGAACGGAGTATTTTAACACTAGATTTCCAGTTTCCTGCTGTGTGGAAATACAGAGTGAAGCTATTAATTGTGATTTAAATCTAAATCTATTATTATTAACTTTATCATAAACATATTATAGGTAAATTCGCGTATTCTACACTCGATAATGTTAGGAGATCATTGAACATGAAAGTAATTCGCCAAGGGCCCCTCGATTTTAACCATATTTACCTACATACGTGCAAATGACATTTCGGAACACCGTCACGTAGCGCACGCAGATAAGGTTACAAAACCTCGTAAACTTTAAGTCCCCTTACGGTGTTTGCGTGTTGCTTATACATTATAACCTCTATATATGTACATACATATTGTGGGTGTGTGAAGACCGTCGTGGCGCGGGTGCACTAGGGTGTGACTAAAACGACGCTTGTGGGTTCGATTCCCAGTAGAGGGTGTGAGTTATTATTTATTCATATTTTTATTTCATTCGCTGTGGCACCAAGGCCCGGCGTTGAGTTTCGCTACTCAATAGGCAATGCTTCGAATGATTTGGCGGAAAATGGGGAATGGAATGTATTAACTCTATGTTACTGCCTGCTCTACTGGGTGCGGGATACAGCGTGAAACTGATTAAAAACAGTGTGAAACTACAAAAATAGCGAACCATGTTCAACCTATGAGCTAAGGAGCCTTTAGATATGACACTCAGTGTGTCACATAAAAAAATGTAAAATAATCTAGAAATGAACTGGCGGAAAGTACTTACTAATATACCTACAGGTCACATATACGGTCATACTTTTGTTTTTCAAAAGATAAGTAAACGTTTAGTAAGAAAACGTATAAAAAATTGAACGCATACAAGTCATACAGTTCTCAAACAAGAACGTATGGCTTAGTTGGTCAAAGCGCTTGGACGGTTTCCAAAGAGCCGACGGTTCAAATTCCGTTACGTTAAAATTTTTATACGTTTTCTTAATAATTATTTTTCTTTCGTAATTGTGGAATAGCGTCTGTTATTTAAATTTTTAGAATTATTTAGCACAAAACGCACGAACCAATTAGGTATTTGTGTATATATTAAAAAAGCTATGTAATTAGTATATTGTAAAAGCTATGTAATTCTCTCGAAATAAAGCAAAAAATGTACTGTATTGGAGTTGTGAAAAAATCTTAGGTTTATAGAATCCAGTCCGCGATGGCATATCTGTGTCTGTATGTATCTATATCGTCAAAATAACCCACATTAACAGTATGTGTCATTTTATTATTTTCCAAAAAAAAAAAAATATAGTTACTGTTATGTAAATTTTGTTACAGTTTATCAGTTCCAAAAAAAGATTTAGTTAATGCAAGCGAGGCTTCTCTATAATACCTAATTAAAATCAGCTTCACGCTATATCCCAAGCACACACACAGCACAGTAGGTAGGGGGAACTCCGTTTCCCACTTACCACCGAACTCAACGCCTCAACACTACAGCGAAGACATAAAAATATAAATTTAAATAAATATTTTATCGCATTCTCGAGTGGAAATAGAATCCACAACAAGTTGCATCTACAATCACACTTTTTGCCCCTGCGCCATGACTGACCGCATAATACCTAGTATCTATATTATTATTATTATTATAAATCACCTTAATTTCAGAAGCTACATACAGATTCAAATGGAAAAAAATATATAATTATATGGAGAAAGGTCGAAAGCCTTCGTCGAAAGATGGACTATCCACAGTGTATATTACAACACGCTATGACATTGTACATATATTATAGTAAGAGGTACAAAAAAAAAACACGAAAACAGGAAAGCTTAAGAGCTAACATACAGTCGCGTGCGCTACGTAGTCGAGTCGAGTCGGCGAGCGAGGTTTCTCTATAAAACCTAATGAAAATCAGCTTCACGCAGTATCCCACAGCACACAAACAGAAGGGTAGGCAAAGGGAACTTAGTTTTAAGACACTCCGTTCCCCACTTTCCGTCAAACTGACAAAGTACTGAATAAAAGCCCGCACCAGCATACCTCTATCTCCTGAAGATAACCCACAGTAACCATTTTTATGTTTTATAAATAAGAAATTATTTCTTACAAAAATTGTTTAAGTGGAAACGTTAGAAGATATCTGATATTTAAAATATACGGACAAAGTCTTCGAGAGTAACATCTACAGAATTTAAAGTGAACATTTATATTGTTTCAGAAACATCAAAACAGGGATAAATGTTAAACGTTGTCAGTAATGTAAAAATATTTGCGATTTTTCACTTTCGATACTTTACCTATAGACTCCTATTATTTCCAAAGCAATCAAAAATTATTATTGATAGTTTTGAAAACAATATTAAATATGATGTGTTTTTAGGATTTTTAAAAGAAAATCTTATGCAAGTTATGATAATGTAACACAAAGTATTTAAATTTTCATAAAAAGAAAATAAATGGCTGTAAGTATTCTAAAACACGTACAATAACACGAAGCCAATTTAGTTGATTAAATACATAGTCGCATAGTTCAAGCGGACGAAGCCGCAATCGGGTCACTAGTATAGACTATAGTTTTTTTATCAGCTTCACGCTGTATCCCGTACACAGCAGGGTAGGCAGAGGGAACCTAGTGTTAAGACACCCCGTTTCCCACTTTCCGCCGTGTTATGGAGGCGTTGCGTATTGAGTGGCGGAACTCAACGCCTCGCTTTGCCTCGACACCAGAGTCGAGTCCCACCTCGAGTGGGGATCGAACCCACAACCAGTCGATTTTACAGTCACATTTTGTGCCCCTGCGCCACGACTGGCCTCAATATATAAACTATAGTGACATATGTATATTATACATATGTCATATGTGTATATTATACCTATGTCACTATTTTCATTACGTAACTATTTTACTAAGACTTCTCAGAAGGATATATACGATATTAAAGAAATACGTACCCGGTTATGTGTAGTGAGCTAAACATTCCAACAATTATTAATTATAGCAAAGAAATAAAATATAAATGTGGTAGAAAAACATAAGATCTATTAATATAGATTTTCTATAAAAACAAAAAATCGTTTTGATTCATCAAACTTCGATGTTGATTTTGGTTTCGGTTCGAAAAATATTGATTTCAGTTAGAAAAGCTTACAAAATTTAATTTTGTTTATAGCTTCAATGAATAAAAAAATGTATGGATTTTATATTTTACAAATTAACACAAAAAACATTGTACTCTAATAATATTTTTCTATTATATACTAATACTACTATTCTATTTTTTTTTATTAAAAAAAAACCTTATTAATATAAATAATAATAAAATATAATTTCTGATAAAAGTTTTTTCTTTTTTTTTCATTTATTAATGACAAACATTGTAAATATTTCGGTATAAGAATCACCAAAAGTCAAAATTTAGTACTATTTATTCAATATCTAATAGAGCTTTAGTCGTTTAATACGACAAAAGGCTGTAATGTAGAGTTCTCCTCAAGGTTCAAAGAGGCCTGTGTGTGGGTGACACATCTACTAGTTTGTATGGGTGAGTGCCGGCATGATCGATGCAGTAGCGACGTTGCCGCGCCGCGTACTTCCGTTTGGTTGCCGCTTCCAGTAAAGGTCGACATAAAAGGAAGTAAATACAAATAAATAAATTATTATATACATTTTTAAATACAATATAGCATTGTAGAAATCAACAGTTGATTAATTTGTTTTGTTATTCAGTTCCACGTAATTATATTTCGGCTTTATATATATATATTTTTTTATTTCCTAAGTATCTACTTAATTAGTTGAAAATTGTGTTTAGTCAGTTATATTAAGTCAATAGCGTAACGTAGATAAAAACGCATCAACGAGTTCCATTTCTTATAATATATTTCTATTAACTTTCCTTACTTAAAATTTATTTTTATATATTTTTTCTGTTTTATACTATAATTAAATTCTCTAAAAGAATTTATTTTTTCAAGGCTTCCACAGACACCTTAATAGTGTGAAACCATAAGCAAGGACATGCTTCTACTACACCACTCCATTTAGTTATCACGTAACCTAACTTTAAATTATATCTATTTGTCAAGCATTAAAAGATTCTTTGTAAATATATGATATAGTTTTATTTTATTCTTAATTTATGTAATTCCCGAGATCGTAATACAATATACTAACTTAGGTTCCAGTAGTCAAAACGATGTCTTAACAGGTAACACTAATCTCCTTATTTTCCTGTACTTAATAAGTGGGGAAAATGTAAAAAACTAGAATTGGAAACATACCTGTAGATAGATAATTCTGGAACCAGTACTAACATCTTAAAAAAAATATTATTAACTGAAAATAAACACAGAAGTTCAAACAAAAGGTCTACAAAAATCAATAGGACTATTACTTATATTTAGGTAATAAAATCATGAGTGATTAAGAAATAATTGGTATAATTTCTTATATCACAAGAAATGAAAAATGGCACCTAAACGAAAGTCGTTGACAATTTTTTTGTTGAATACTTTATCTTATTTTTATTAAATTCCACATTTTAATAATAAATATTAAATTCCACATTCGGTTCGAGGCCAGTCGTGGCGCATTGTCACAAAATATAACTGTAAAATCAACTGGTTGTGGGTTCGGTCCTTTACATCAAATCAGCTTCACGCTGTATCCCGCACTCAACAGGGTAGGCAGAAGGAGCCTAGGGAGTGTTATGACACTCCGTTCCCCACTTTCCGCTGTGTTCTGGAGGCATTGCGTGTTGAGTGGCGCGTTTACAGCCACACGCTTGTGCCCTTGTGTTACGATGGCCTCATATTTTCTATATTAAGTAATTTTACTTTTTATAACATCAAAAAAATATTAGGATTAACAGTCCAAACCCATTTTAAAATTTTCAAGGCTCCTTGTGAAGAATGAATTGTTTGAAGACTAGTTCTTACTATTAGTTCTAATGAACTAATTGGGTTTGCTTATTTAGTATATACTTATATGTAAAAAATATAATAAAATAACAAATAAGCAATAACACGACAAATTATTGACTATTTGTTGTTTTTTAGTATTTTTTTATTTCAAATTTTTTTTAGAATTTACTATTTAGTTTTGTTACTTAGATTGATTTTTTAAGATAAATTTCGTAATTTTATTATTTCCTTGAGGGAAGTAACGATATTACTTAGCTTACGGACATTTAAATCCGGTTTAACAATCCATAAAAAAATATCAATTACTGCTACTACCACCGCATAATAAGATAGAATACATGCATATGTACATATATACACTGATAAACACATTACCCCCCCTGCGTCACGCAGTCGCGTAAAAAGCAACTTCTAACTAAGGTTCATACATTAAAAATGCCTCAAAATTATCAGAGGAAAATTCCAGACAGTAACATTGATACAAATGAAAAATTAGATGCGGCCAAATAATTAACAGGGAATGAATAAAAGCCTACAATCGATAATAGAATAGTAAAAGATAATCATTGTAACTGATAGTCTCTTTAAATTATTTTGAAAAAATATTTCAAAAGAACTCTACATTTAAATCAGATATACATAAAAAAACGAATATTACTGACCCTTATACGACGAAAAATAATATAGAAATAATAGTGAAATGTTTACAAAAAAAACCTGGATGAACCTAAAAATACCTGGACTTTCTTAGGAATTAAATATTTAGACAATTATCTCTAGTTATAAGCCTTATTTAAGCAGCAGATAAATATAAAATTGATGATTAGCTGATAATAATGAAAAAAAAGTGGTATACCACCACGTGTCTGTAGTGTTTAGTTAAAATTATTATTAAAAAAAAAGTATAAAAGTACATGTACAAAAGAGAAGGTTTACGGGAGTAGTACTATAGCAATAGGGGAATAAAGGTTCATCCTGATCTAAAAAAAATAAGTGAAATAATAAATATAAATATAGTTATAGTAAGTAGAGGCCAGCCGTTGCGCAGCGGCACGAAGTGCGTCTGTAAAACCAACTGGTTGTGGGTTCGATCCCCACTCGAGGAGATGAAATATTTACTTAAGTTTATATTTCCATTTCTTCGCTCTGGTGTCGGCGGCGACGGCGTTAAGATCTGCCACTCAACACGCAATGCCTCCAGAATTCGGCAGAAAGTGGGGAACGGAGTGTCTTAACACTAGGTTCCCTCTGCCTACCCTGCTGTGTGCGGAATACAGCGTGAAGCTGATTAAATTTGTATAGTTATAGTATAAATTTATTTTATTTTATTTTGTTATTTTTTTAACAGCAAGAATAACCGTTATGCCATTTTCTTTTATACATAGTGACCGACGATATACTGATTCAGTTACTGAAGTGACTGGATTGAATATAGATTTTGTGAAAGTGGAAACTGATGGCACGAACAGCCAATGCACAGTCTAGAACACGACATTTTTATTTGTGATGCATGTGTAAATAAATAAATAAAGACGTTTGATTTGTCTTAACATTATAATTATGTTATTTTGTTTAAAGTGTATGTGGAAATTTTCATTTAAGTAATAATATTGTTTATTTTTATGGCCGACTGGTTTCGCTTATTGTGCTTGTTTAAAATTTGTAAATGCATACTTATCCTATATATATTATTAGTGCTGCGCATACTTAGCCTTTTACTAAGTAAGTGTGCTCGCTTAAAACATATTTATTTTAATGATAAATAAAAATATAATAAAATAAAAAAAATAACTTTTATTATTATTATATACAGTTTCATAGCGTAATTAAGCTTAAGTGCCTCACGCACTTTTGCCCCACACGACTCTAACTAAAATGATAGAACCCACAAAAAATGTATTTAAAAGATAAAAGTAATAACCTTTACTGTGTCATTTAAAATAACTAACAATTTAGTATTGCAAGCTTAAGCAAGTAAAGGTGTTTTTTTTAAGCAAATAGAAATATAAAACATATGTGGCGGAGTGGTAAAATTTAATTTCGTTTAGCCATCGAATCATATTTGTATATAACATTTGCGTTTATATGTAGTTCGACAGATCGTTGCTTTATTCGTACTTAATTTAAAATTAATTCAGGCAGGCGGCGCACAGGAAATGAGCTTAGAACGTGGCGGGAGGGAGGGCTTAGGGAGGATGAAGTCGTCGTTTTGAATTAAGCTACGTTTTCATACGTTAACAGATCAGATTGGATGAAGAATTTACATCTTCTAAAATTTATATGTTTACAAAAATCTAATTGAATTCGAAATATTTTAATTGAACATTTATAATTTCATTAGAGTGTTTGTAATTAAATAATCGTAAAATATAATTTCATAGATTATAGGTTCAATATTTTTAATTAAATATTTATTACTATTCATAAGCATCACGTCAACATTCTAAACGTACAATTCGCAAGGTGTAAGCTGAGCTTTGCATTTGTGGTGTACACTCACCCAAATGCGTAATCTGCATACACACGCACAAAGTGTATGTGTGATGATAGCTTGAAGCTCGGTACATCCCTGGCTTGGTTTAAACCGGTAAATACTGCTTTATGGCAACCGGCCTGAGACGTCTTACATCTCTTATTTGACATAACTCATCATTTATTGATAAAAACGTCACGTGCTTAAATTTTAATATTTTAATTTATTTTTCTATTTTCTAAAAGTGAAAAAAGAACTTGGCACAGTTACTCTACAAGAATTAAAAAATGTGTGTGACCAAGCAGCGAAAGAAAATCTCTCTACCCTTTGGTGATCACTCACACAAATGCAAAACTTACCTTACGCCTCGTGGACTGTACCTTACAATAAAATGTAATGCTGCGAGCGTTGTTTAGGCGCACACGGTGTGGTTGAATATTTTCATTTACAGTATGAAAGGAAACAGCAAACTCGATTGACATAACTCGATTCGCTTGAGAAAGCACAGACACATCTTCCAGTTACTTTATTTTATCCTTTTAAATTGAACTTTACATATAACGAGCTATAAACGATTGAGCAAATTCTTTTAAACCGGCAGACAGGGATAAAAACAAATTTTCTATTTGTGATGTATGCTAATTGTTAATAGCACTGTACCTAAGACTTCTATATATAACAGATTACTATAATTAGGTATATATGTTAATATGGATAACTATAAAATACCAATTATTGTAATATTAAAAAGTTCTTTAACTATAATATCAATAGATTTGACATTATCGAATCTGTCCATATAATCTTTGATATCCTCGCCAGGAGTTGTAATAAAAAAAATACATAGGCTTAGCGCTATAGCAAATTATGCTGCGACGTCTTTTGAAAATCCATATTCCATAACTTCAAATAATTTGAATTGCGATAAGACAGAATACTACACTAAATTTTTGATTTCTTAATCATTTATAAATATATGTTTTTACTTAAATAAATGATTTATCTGGAAAATATGTAATATTTTTCGGCTTCCCGTAGTATCCCGCATATAGAAGGATAGGCGGATGGAACCTAGTGTGAAGACATTACCGTTTCACACTTTTCGCCGGCATTACGTGTCGAATGGCGTAAATTATCGATAAAGCATAGATCCTATGTATCTATCTAGATAGAATAAAAACATTAATGATTGGATTACTGCTGCTTATTGATGCCCAAAATATTAATTATACTTTGACTCTATAAATCATATAGTCTTTTTAAATAAAGATTACTTACTATACATAAAAAATATTTATAGTAGAAAATGTAAAATACATATTTAATAAATCATTATTATACCATCTTATGCAATTTAGAGTCTTGTATAGTTAAATACCTACACATAGTTCATATACGAAACGTTATACAGAATAAATAATAGCAAAAAAAAATTTACATTATTAGACACGACGGAAAGTTCTCCGAATTTAAAGTGGAATATTCCGCTACTGGCAGACTACCGACAATAGAACGAGGGTCTTATTGAAAAACTTTGTAGATGGCCGCTTTAATTAGTTTGTTGGGGAGGCGAGGAGAGACGCTGAAAACTCAAAGTAAAGGCAAATGCATATGTAGCTCTACATTGCACGACAAGTACTATAAAAATCTTTATATTATATGTATATATGTACATTCATATTATTAACATAATTATGCTTACTCTAGTACAGTAAGTTCATTTTATTTTTAGGGTTCCGTACCGATAACGGTAAAGACGTAATCCTTATACGACCACTCTGATGTGATTGTCTGTCCGTCTGTCAAGATTATATCGAGCACAGAAAAATGACAAGCTTTTAAGTAAAGGCAATTAAAAGATACGAGCATTTATGCATCGATTTTGCTGCATTTTGTTGAAATTCGCCGCGTAATCAAAACCTATAGGATACTTCCCGTAGACCTAAAGTTAAGAAATTATGCAACAATACAAATAAGGAAAAATCCAAAAAGTCAAAATTTATAGATATTTCATAAAAAATATATCAACATATATATTTGTAGTTTATTTCATACAAAATAAATGTTTGCAAACGGCTACCTACGCCACGCGAAGCCGACGCTACGACAGCTCTACGTGTGATGTTCGTAGTATCTTTAGTTGCCTACAATAATTATAAAAAGCTTCATTTAATAAATAGTATAATTTTTTTAATATTTTTAACTTTTTTGTGTAATTATATTTTCATATTTATAAAGTAGTATTCACAAAATAACATGAAAATGCAAAAACATTCATATTACATATAGAAAATATTTATATGCATTTATACCTACTGTAAAGATCAAAGTGTGACCTGCCTTTGGAAAGTTGAATTAGTATGTCGATCACTTTACGTTTACTTCAAATATACTTCAAGAAGCAGTTAATTACTGGTTTCACTGCGGCGAACAAACCTATTTATTAAAACTAAACTCAATTATTTACTTGAGCTTGAACCTAAGTAACTATACAAATATGTCTCTAATTTCTACACATTACAGATATACGAGATTTAATGAGTTTAATCAATAAATATAAATCAGCTTCACGCTGTATCCCGCTTGCAACAGGGTAGGCAGAACGGACTTAGTGTTAAAACACTTAGTTCTCCACTTACTGCCGAATTCTCTGAGGCATTCCTTTTTGCGTGGCTGAACTCAACACCGCGCTTTTTGCCTGAATAAATGAAAATACTAAGAAATGACAATTCAATCCCTCGAGTGGGGATCGAACACACAACCGTCGCGTAACAGTATTTATATTAATAAGCATAAATAATATTTATTACTCAAATACATATATAAAACTCCACGTTTGTAATATCACTTAAGGTTAATACGAAACTCCTAAAATTAGGTCGTCGCTCGGACAATAGTCTCTTGCACCTACTACTGTTGGCTTCACCCGGATGTCGCTGTCTCCGTTCTCCACCACCATTTCCGTAAGGGGGAAAGGGAGGAAGTTTCCGAGTAACTACAATGGGCCTTTTGTATTCCACCGCTAATCCTGGCTGATAATGTGATTAAAACTACCTTTGCGGTCTCGTGAATGAGTTTTCTCTAGTTATAGCCTCACACTTTTATATTTAAGCAATATTCTTTTTTTGTGATATTATTACAAGCAAATAAACGAAAATGAGAAAAGAGAAAAGTAAATATAAAATATGGATTTGTGTTTTGATTTTTACTAAGAATTTTATTCATAAAGCAATAGTGAAAAATTAAATATATTCA
Organism: Heliconius hecalesia formosus; assembly: GCA_018249775.1. NCBI lineage: Eukaryota > Metazoa > Arthropoda > Insecta > Lepidoptera > Nymphalidae > Heliconius > Heliconius hecalesia. Next base: position 63,300 of record DWMY01000023.1, read on the forward strand.
TATTATTTGAATATTTAAAAGAACATGTCAGGAGGAAACTATAACTAATGTCTATGAATATGATCAATTAATTATAAGTCCAGTGAAATGTATTTTTTTTTCGGCTTAACGTCTAAAAATAATAGACTTAATTGCTTGAGATTGCCCAACGTCATTTTGTGAATCAGATTAATATCACAAGACTAATTCTTACGATTTTGAAGAAAATTTGATTTTAAAATAATTTCTATGCGTAAAAAATATTTGAGTCGCACTATGGGAAATACTTATGCTTTTTATATGTTTAAAATTTTCTGTGGTATGGTGATGGAAAATACGACGGAAGAGATTTATTAGACGAGTTCATTCACTAAAAAACTAGGCAAAAAATAAGTCGTAAAATATATCTTTATGAGAATTATATCGAAGTAACCATTTTTAACTAGTCGAGTCAAATAATTTCATGATCAAAATTTCTACACTGCCATCTAGTGACCTATACTATAACTACGAACTAAGTCCTTTCATTTTTATAAGTTTTAACTACAGCACAATGCCCTCTAACGTTAACAAGATGTACTAGACTATACAGCCTTACAATCCTTACATATTATTTCATTTTTTCCGATGGGTAGAGCTGCCGTATTCTGTAGTTTCCATAGCCTGCTGTAATAATATTGCTTTAGTTAAAATACAAGATTGGAAGTCCCGGTAAAAGATAACTGTGTAATTTAAATTAAAACAATCAACAGTAATAATATATCAATATAAACGCAATAAATTAAGACATTTTGTATGCGCATTTAATATAAAATAAGTAAGTATAAAATAGAAAATACCCACAAAATAGTTTGAAAAACTAAAAACACGCTTAAAATTATTTATTCGTCGTACTTTCGATCCGGGCACTTGTGCAAATTTTCAAGCAAGAAGTGGATCAAAATAGCATTACAATATGAATGAAAGGAGAAATAAGCTTCTGTTCGTGAATAACGTTTCAAAATTAATTCTGGCTCATTCAACATCATTTTTTCTTTTTATCGGCCTTTAACTTGTAATTCAGCTGTGATTCCAGCATTTGCATATAATCTATATACTTCTTTCCCCACGGTGAGTAAGACTCGTACCAATGCTTGTACATTTCGTAATCAGCTTCATCAGTATAGACTACTCCTTCATACTCGAGGACCGCATTGATAATCTCTTCGGGATTTAAAGGCTTGCTATGTAACTGAGCAATTCGTCTTCCTTCTAACAATGCATAAGTTGCTTTCATTATGGAATTAATACCGTAACCTCTTAAAACTTGAGCTACACAGTGAACGTTAAACTCTCGATCGATACCATGATATTTCATTAAAATTTTATTCAATATATACGATATGCTTCCGTAATCTGATCTAGGCAAAAGAATTGCTGAAGGAAACGCCTTGTGCATCTGTGCGTTTTTTGCCAACCAAGGCTCTGAAGCTGTCCCTAAAACTAAAATTTTATCCTCATTTGGAATGATAGGTTTTATTATTTCCTTAAAAAAATCTTTCTGTAAACGTTTGGGGTCGAAATATTTATCTTCTTTTGGTACTTTTTTACAGAAAATCTTATCAGCGTTGTCAACTAAAATTATGGTCGGTTGCATTAATCTACTTATTCTATTGACGTATAAAAACATAGTTTTTAAATTTTTTGGCCCTGGATATTTATTATATACATTTATTGGAGATAGATCTATTAGGATAGAATTTGTTTCTGTGGCAATTGCGTAAATCAAGGTTCTTTTTCCAGATCCTTTAGGCCCAACAATTACGTGTGATCGATTAGCATTATGGCATGATGAACCAAGTGTTAAGAGGCAGCGCAATCTAATTTGCTCTCTAACGTCTCCCATGCCCGGCGGAGGAAAATGTGGTGTCCATAAAATTGCACGACAATCCGCGGCAGCGTAATTTTGATCACCCCAAAACTCATCTAAAGTGGTTTGCGGATACTTTTTTATTATACCTTCATCTACCAAGCTTTGAAACATAGCTGCAGGTGATACCTTGTCTGGCTTAGGCAGCTTAATTCTTTTTGGTCTCTTTCTCTTTCGGCTTTGTGGAACTTTTAGAATACCAGCTGCATGGTAATCCATCTTCAATGAATTCTTTAACATATTTAATTCCATTCTCATCATTTCATCTACAATAGGACGCAATTCAAATTGTAAATCCTGATACGCATTTTCGGTAATTAGTTTATAAATATAGCCTCTCATGACATCTAAATCTGCATCTTTTGTGTCAATGATTTTCCACTGATTTTGATAGTCTTCCCATGCTTCTCGCACAGGTTCGATATTGCTACCAACAGCAATATAAACTCCAGGGTCGTTGTCAGGATTAAGACGTGATTTTTTGTAATCTAATAAACGTTTTTCTTCTCTTATTTTGGCATCAAGTTTCTGTCTTTTTTCTTCCTCACGTGCTGCTTTTTTTTCTGCTTTTATTTGTTCTTTTGATTTTTGAGCACCTTCTGCTTTTAGTCTCTTTTCTTCGTCCGTACGCCATTCTATATATTCTTCAATTGTAAATGTTTCACCTTTTACGATAAGTATTGATCCCCCCTCCTCAGGCCATGGATATTCATCAAATAGCCTCAGTTGATTATACCAATCTCGCAGCCACTGTCTTATTTCATCAGATATGTCCTCCATGACGTCTCCTTCGCGAAGACGGAATACTCGAGTTTTTTCTTTTAAATTTTCCTGAAGCCAATTTTCGTAAAACTTTTCACGAAAATATCGCCGTTTCTCTTTAACTTTTTTTAATAAATCTTTAGCTGATGGTGGTGACCAAGATGGGATAATCATATTCAGCTTTTCTTTTTGCTTATTTTCCTTAAGGTGATAACGTTTTAATTCTATAAATTGTCTATAAATATTTTGAATCAATGAAGCAGCTCTTATTCTTAAGTGCTCACTTGCTGGTTTTGCTTTCTGTCCTGCTAATTCAAGATATAAATCTGCATCCTTGTTAAAAACGCGCGTTTTTTCTCTAATTGTACACCTGGAACGTTCCATACGTTGTATATTTAATAAATGACCAGAATATTCTTGTTCAAATCTTAAAGCCTCCAATTCTTCCGGAGACAACTGTATAGATTCAGAGACAGCTACTTCTTCGCCTAAAGCCAGTTTTCTTTTAATTTCATCCTCTTTCTCCTGGCGTATTCTTTCTTCTTCTTCTAATTGCTCCTGTTCTTGTCGTTCTAATTCTGATGCCGTCGGTGTGGGATCACCAATACGATTACCAGCTAAAATTTCGTCAATAATATATTGCATCTCTTTTTGTCTCATTTCGAATGAATAATGAAAAGGACATAAAACTTGAATATCTTGAGGTACCATAAGCATTTGTTGTAATGCATTTTCTGGATAAGTATATTCAAAGACTTCTACCTCTTCCAAGGTTGATTTTAGTTCGAGAAGTCGACAAGTTATTGTATCTATAAGCTTTCGTATAAAAGGTCTTCTTTGTACTTGCTCCATTTGATCATAACAATCACATAGCTTATTATATAAATAACAATATTTACAATACACTTTTGCTACTATTTCAACAGCGGTTCCTTGAGGCTTGATTCCTACAAATGCCGCAGCCAATTGTTGTAGATTGTCGTCATCTTCTATAGTTTTTTGAATTTCTTGTTTTATTTTTAGCCAGATCTCATAGTATTTTTGATTTGACATTTTATCAATATAAGTTTCAAGTTAATATTGAAGATATTTTACATTAATACTATGTTTACTTTATTTTATGGAGACTTCATTACAATTTAAAACAAAATGTGCGAATGTCAATTTTCCTGCCAAATATTATTCTTCTTTTTTAATATTGTTTATCTGGCCGTTAAAATATAAAAAAAATATAGAGAAGTATATAGGTACTAAATAGCCTCGTTCAATATCACTAATCAGTTTAAAATATTTCCGAATGTATTTACTTAATATGATGTACATTACGATACATATTAAAATATAATATTGTTTAATTGCCTATACTTATTTAATCATTCGTGATTTGAACTACATATGCCTATATACCCATTATGTTTTATCACATTCAAGTATCCCAACTCCCAAGCAATCTATTCTTTATATTGCATCGTGCTTAGAGTCGTGGGGGAGCAACAATGTCGTACGGCTCCCGGCGCTGGTTACAATAAAAATGTTTCAAGTGCGCCTCCGTACGTTCCATTGAACATTAGAATCGGCGCACGCGCTCGTCTCTTGCTTCCGGTGAATGACGCGTGCCACTTTTCCGCTTTCGGTCCAATTTTATAAGATACAGCGGTGTAACGAGGAAAGAAAAATTTTGAACATTCTTTATTAAATCACTTTGATATTTTTTTATATAATTATTAGGTAGATTGATATGTGCTATTTCGTTTAAGACAATACCAAAGATCATTGAAATGAGAATCTGTTAATTTATATTCATTCTGAAATTATAATAACGTAATAACAGAAAATTGGTAACATAATATATAAATAATTCAATTATCACAAAGCTAATATTCAATTATCATAATAGGTATTATAATATTTAAATATAAATTTATTAAACATAACAAATTATTTAACTAATAATATTATATTAAAATTATTAGTTATATAGATATATTTGTAGAAATAATAATAAATTATTTCTTATATCGATATCAGTAAAAATTCAAAAAGATTAACTTGCTTATGATACAGACCAAAAGAAACTAGCAAAAACGCTGGAAATGCAACGTAGCATTGATTTATTCAGTATCCCTCCAATGTATTCATTTCGGGTGTAGAAATTTTTGCCATTAATTTTGTTAACTCTGTCTCGGGCAATAAAGTCAGCATGGGGAGGGTTAAAGGGATCAATGCTATTAGTTTGTAAACTTGATATCTTTTAGATTGTTGATCTGTTTATAATGCTTAAAATTGTTTATAATATTTATACTTACATTGAAGTTCACTTATATGTTTTGTTTTAATATTTGCTGATCTTTCATTTTGAGTTTCTTTTAAATCAGGTATGTACAAATATGTGACAATTTGTTTTTAGTTTCTGTTATGATGATTAGAAAACTATTGGAGATACATGTTTTATTATTAACTTAAAATTTATTTCCTAGGAGGGCTTAGTAGTGTCTAAAAATTAGACTAATAGGCCTATATGAAATATGATATAAGTTAATTTTAATTAAGTGATAAATATTAATATATTTATATTGAATTTGGTTTAAATGTTGTTTAATATAACATAGAATAGCGAAGCTCGCAATAGGAAAAAAAATAATAATAAATAAGAACAGCAATAGGACAAATAATATTATTAATAAATAAAAAAAATCTATAATTCAGTAAAAACGTTGTAAAAAGGTCTGGTTGATGACAAATACATTTTTATAATAAGTTCAAATTTTCTCCCACGAGTGGACCATTATTATGCTTAGCGTGGTTAATCAAGGCTTGTGACAAATTAGTCACGGTTCCACCCATCCAGTTAGTGGCCTGGAGCAGCGGAACGTACGGAACAGGATGATTGACTGAACAATATACTTTGACTAGTACGATCGACTAAAACTGACTACTCATATTTGATTTGATTTTAGTATACTATTTTGTATTTATGTAGTATATTTATTAATTATATGTATAAATATTATTATTATTTTGCATTCGAAATCTAGAGTTATGAACGTAAGTTCGAATATATATATATATATATATATATATATATATATATATATATATATATATATATATATATATATATATATAATTATATTATAAAAAAAAAAATTTTTATATAAAAAAAAAAAATAACATATTATTATCATATAATTTATATTATGTGAAAAAAGATCGAAATAATTATATAATTTTTATTTACAATTAAAATTACATACAGTAAACGCAGATAAAAATCAAATTAAATGAGCAACAATTACTGAATTAAGTCAACCCTAAAACGGTGGAGTGCGGTCTTTTGTACCGCTATGAGAAAAAAATCACTATAATCTACGCTTGTCACCGCAAATTTGAGAGCTTTCTGGACACGCGCATTCATTCGATACGCACGGTGGTATCACTATACATTAGACCCCTTATATCGTACTTCGTTTTGTATTTGCCTATGATTGTTATCTGAGTTGTAGCTGTGTTTTTATTATGTTAGGGTTAGTTTTGCTTTCTGTAGCTTCACATTGTATCCCGCATATATCAGAATTGGAAGGAATCTAGTGTTAAGACACTCCGTTCTCACCTACCGCTGCATTTTTGAGGCATTACTTGTTGAGTAGCGTAACTCAACGCCGCGCTTTAAAAGTAGATTTTTAAATAGTAATATGCATACACAAGACTATTTATAAAGATACTTATATAAACACCTACTGAAAGCTAAGATTTTTACAATAATTACACAAGTTGAAAAAAAAAATGTTTTAAAATTCCTTGCATATTTCTTAATTCGTTGAGATTTTTTAAGGGTAATGGTAAATTAACAAATTTATTCTCAGATATTTTTTTTGAGCCAATTTACTGCAAAAAATATCTTCATTTCTGAGTGCCTATTGAATGCAGTACTCCATTATGTAGAGCTCTTAATTATCGGGAAACGTGTGACGACGCGTGCCGCTGTTTAGTTACGGAGCTATCGTACTTGTCGGTAATATTATTTACTGATATTAACGTGAAATATAACTTACATGTATCGTTTTTATTACTTTTCATGCTTATTATATTTATAATTTAATATTAAAAGTATATTTTATATAGTAATTATTAATATTAATAATTATTATATTTCGGCAGTTTTTATGCTTCGACAGTTTTTATTAAAACAATAACCATATCTTCTAGCTATTAAGGTAGAAGCTACGATTTTGCTACGATTCTTGACGCTACAATGTTAGTAAAGTAACTTTTTTTTCAGCTTCACGCTGTATCCTGCATATAGGTAGTAGGGTAGGCAAAGGTAACCTAGTTTTAAGACACTCCGTCCCTTTCCGTCGAGGCATTGCGTGTTGAATGGTGGAATTCAACGCCGCGCTTTTCCCTTGGTACCAGAGCGAAGAATAGAAAATATAAATAAATCATAATTCATTCCCCCTGATGGAGATCGAACCCATAACCGTCGCGTTACAGTAACGCACTTGTGCCCCTGCGCCACGACAGTATCTTAATTTTTTTCCTTATTATTTCAATTCACTTACATAAAAAAAAAATCTTTTGTTTCGTTTCGTCACTCCTCAAAGAAAAACAATCGAATTAAAACCTATTTTTACTCTTCAAACATAACAACTACTGAATATTTATGCTATTGAAATGTATACGTAGAACAAATCAGAATTCATGTATTCGCGCAAGTCCTGATATGCAAAACACAGAACACTAATAACAACTAGTCCATGAGGGTGTAATACAAGTATTAAAACATAGTGCCGGCAAAATACGACTACATTTATCCACTTGAAGTTATAATAAATATTACTATTAATAATCCCGAACACAGCGGGGTAGGCAGAGGGAATCTAGTGTTAAGACACTCCGTTCCCCACTTTCTGCCGAATTCCGAAAGCATTGCGTGTTGAGTGGCACAACTCAACGCCGCGCTTTGCCTCTACACCAGAGCGAAGAAATGGAAATATAAATTTATTTAATTTTCTCGAGTGGGGATCGAACCCACAACCAGTCGGTTTTACAGTCACAATTTGTGCCCCAGCGCCACGACTGGCCTCAATTATTATTTATTTTATTTGATTTATTAATAATTAAACGTATAATAATAAATACGGATTCACACTGTATCTCGCATGTAACAAGGTAGGCAGAGGGAACCTAATGTTAAGACATTCAACTCTCCAATTTCCGCCGAATTACGGAGGCATTGCGTTGAGTGGCGAAACTCAACAACGCGCTTTGCCTAGACACCACCACCACACTAAATTTAAATAAATAGTTAATTTACTCGAGTGAATCGAATCCACAACCAGTCTCGTTTACAGTCAGACAACTGCGCCACTGCGCCACGACTAGCCTCAACCTATTATAACTTGCTATAAGTACACTAACAACTAGTACCATAGACCATATAAATTATGTACAACTACTATGAATACAGCACAATTTGCTATTAAAAACAGGTTGCGAACATTTAGAGCATCCGCAATATGAATAAGACTATGTTTAGTACTACGTTAGGTTACTCTGATTTGCATGTATAGGACATGAATCGGGTTTCGTTTTCTGTTTTTTTTTTAGATTATCGCTTAAACTATTAAAAATGAATTATTTTTTCAGTGGCAAGTTACGCGTTTTAAATGAATTTAAATTCATTTAACACGCGTAACTTGTAGACACACTCTATGTAAATAATATCAAACCCGCAACGTCTACTTAATTAGTTGGTAGTAAGTATTTAAGTACTTATTTAATTTTTCTTCTCTTTATTCTTTTATTTTATTTTAAAAATAATTATAAATAAAAGGTTGGTTATCCGTACACCCAAGCACATTCTTACCTTTAGATACCAATAAAGAATATTTGATTCGGTCACATTACGTTTTAAGCGTTTGACTTTGATTGTGTGGTCGTGTGGGTTCGATTCATACTCGAGGAAATAAAATATTAGTTGCGTTCCGTCAAAAAGCAATGTCTCGAGCGGCGGATAGACGGGGGCTACTATTTTAACACTGGTTCCTTCTGCCTACTCTATGGTATATGCGTTTAAGAATAAATATTTTATACAAATAGTTGTATGTTTTTAAGCAATTATTTTTTTATTTTTTTTTTACATTTTTGTATAAATTTGTTATGACGGTTTGATATTGATTTACATACCATATAAAAAGATACGTACAATTCCATTTTAGATGTATACATACATTTAACTAAGTATAAATTTATAGATATCAAAATTCCACATCGTTATTACAGTAGTTCCAAGTTCCAAATAATATAAAGAAGAAAGAATTTAAAACCACTAAAATATTAAATTACGCAAAACAAATTGCCACAATTACAGACTGAGGAGACCACCGGCGCATAAGTTCAAAGGAATGGATAGACAATTAAAAGTTTAAGTGAGCTTCGTCAAAGGGACGCTTATCGCGCTTGACAGTGCCCTTAGATTATGTTATGCAGTTAAATCTTTAAAAGTTATATTTTGAACTAGAATTACGCCTTCAAATACTGCGGCCAGTCGTGGTGCAGGGGTTTGCGCAATTTTTTGATTTTATTCTAGGTTGAAGTGAAGGTCTGGTTAGAAAAATCCTGCGCTAGTTTTTCTTGAATGGAATATAATTAACTGTCAATAAAGATCTAGAATTTTATCGTTAAATTTTTTGGTTAAATCTCTCATTTCAACTTACCTGTACATTTTGTTGCTCTCAGGGTATCCGACAGGGTAGAAGATGACGTGTAGACTTTTGATAATCCGCTTGATATCTTATCTGATCCTGAAAAAATAATTAATTAAAGCATATCCTTAAATACAATAATATTGTATAAAATCATAATAAATGGAAAAAAAAAAAGAATAAAAACCCAATTAATTTTCAAATAAAACTAAACGAAATTCTCCCACGCGTATAAAAAGTTGATACATCATTTAGAATACGAATCACTCCGTACAATATGTTTTGCAACTATTTATTTATTGTATAAATATGCTGAGGCACTCGGTGGGTCGAGCAGAACACATAAATCTTCAGCGAGGGGAAAAGAGCATCATTACTGGTGTTTCTTTCGCACAATTAACTGTTCATTGTCCCCGCTACGGTTCCCATGAAATGGCTGACACAACAGACGCTGCGCGCGCGCATCCTGCACACGCGCCATCTTTTGTGGGTAGACGGAACTAGAAATGATGTCACTCAATCTGACCTATTATCATCCCTGATTTATACTTCACGCGCGAATGGCCATTGATTGTGCAATAATTGTTTGTTTGTGCCATAATCCCGGGGACGCCTGTGAGAGTTTTCGTTTTGTGGATGACTTTATTGGCTTAGCAGTTGTAATACTTAATAAGCTGTTTCAAAAGTCCCCCTATGTTTAATTTTCTAATGAAGAGTACCGCGATGTTTAATTTTTAAGTACACATAACTTGAAGTCATATGTTATTGTGGTATTCTATTTCATTTAACATCACAAATAATTATAGTATTGCTAATAATTGGATATTAATTAATAAAATAACATTTATAGAATAATAAACAATATACACCTAAATTCGTACATTTTTATATAAGTATGTATATATAATTTTAAAAAATATGAATTTTACGGCATATTCGCATAATTAAGAAAAAAATAGGAAAATTAAGAAAAAATCGTGTAATATTGAATATTTTCATTCTTTCGCTCTGGTGTCGTAGCAAAGCGCGGCTTGAGTTCCGCCACCTAACATACAATGCCTCCAGAAATCGGCGGGAAAGGAGCACGACATGTCTTAACACTAGGTTCCCTCTGCTTACCCTGCGGGATTATGGCAAGAAGCTGGTTTATTTATTTTATTTTTAAGGTCAAATTGAACAATTTCAATATAATAATATTGATCTTTATATAATATGGTCATATGCATATAGCAAAAGGTAATTATTAATAATATAAGCAAAACAATATTATTATAATAATTTGCAGCCCGAATAATGGATATATAATCATTTTAATAATATCGTGTAAGAAATAACCTAAACAAGCGTATCTGACGCAAACGAGGTAGTTACCAGTTAGCTATCGCAACCAGGCGAGCCCCGTTTCTCTAATGAATATAAATTACGAAACAACACACCGACCCCAGCCCTTTACGCAATAAACATTAAAAAAATCAATATAAGCGTATCAGGCCAGTTGCAACATGATTTATTGAAATATATTTTATCACGATAAAATCTAAAGTACGGCATCATAATTGATGACGACTGTGCCAGATTATAGATATGAGTGTATGAGTGTTCGGTTCGGTTCGGTTCGGTTCGGTTTCGGTGTTTCAGTGAGTGAGGGTAGAGGAAAGAGGTTATCATTTTCGTGTTAACAACTCTTTAGTCAGCCCTCGGGGGCTGGTAAATTTTAATATGTAACTCTTGTGATAAGATTAGTGTTGTTTTAGAAACGGTATTTAAATTTTGTTGTTATGTGAATATTATGCATAATGCTTGATAAGTGTGGTGTTTATTTCGGAATGTTATTTGTATATAATGCTATAAAGTAGTAATATAAAGATTTAGAAAGCTTTTTTTTTTACTAATTTTATATTGATAAAATGCCCAAATAAAATGCACAAATAAAAATTTTGCCAATCTATTTTGTTTTTTTATAAAAAAATATATAAGGATAACAAAAAGAAAAATATTTATATTAAAATGTATAAAAAGTTGAATGTAGAAACCGTCCAACACGAATTGACAGTTGAAAGTTGTTCAAAAGGCGCGGGTTTGAGTACTGCTACGTGCAAATTTTTATTACTTTCCAAAGAAAATATTTTAAAAAATACTTCAACATTGCACTTTAAATAATAAATATATAGAAAACAAACGAATGTTGAACAAAAAAATATATTTTTAAAAGTGCTTTGCAAAACTTTTCATTTCTACATCTAGATTTAAACAGCGGTATTGTTTTCTTCCAACGAACCCGTATTGTTTACCAACCTTTTATGATCTAACGACGTTTCTCATATTAACATAAAAGATTTTCCTTCTGCACATTTTATATACCAACGTACTTCGAATATAGAATTGCGGAGGTGGTTTTTTCATATAGATATCGAGGCTGGGCTAAAAATCTTGAAAAAAAAATATTTGTACGTAGTTCTATACGTATATTACTTTAACATGTTTATAATTTTGGCATCTAAGTAAGTATTTGTAACGAAATGTATGTTTCTGATATGAAAATATTTTGCTGTTACGACAATAGGAAGATAATGTTTCATATAATAGAGAAAGAAACGTACATTTTATTCATTATCATTTTATTCGTAATCTCATCTAAGTAAGTAAATTAATAATTATTTTTGTAAAAATCTTCATTACTGTAAAATTCCAATGCACTATAAAATGCACCATGCAACTATGGAAATCTGAAAATTCTCCTTACAAGCACCGCCCTCGTTAAGTCCCGGGAAATGGTACAACGCACCCCCGGGTAAGTTTCGAAATAATGAACTCAATGGAGATAATAAAATTTTATTTCGCTACTAGTATTTATAAGGCTACGATGATCCCAGCCGGGTAGGCGGGAGTGTCGCCATGACAACCGGAGGGTAAATCTCGCACGCCCCCACGCTCGCCTCTCTACGATTATTATCTGTGCAAGAAAGTCCCCACCTTGCGTACCTACAGCCTCCGTGGCCTTAATCTGAAAGAGTTTAACCACCGCTCGTTGCAAATACAGCCCTATGTCACGGTTCGAAGGTTACTTATGCCGTATTTTCATTTATAATCGATACAGTGTATATGATAGAGACACCTATTTCTGTGAAAGATATTGAAATATCGTAATATGTTTCTAGCTTAACATTTTGAGTTTCTTCTTTAAAATATATAAAAATGTCTGTGCGCAGATGGTAGAAAAATGCTTAAACCTCCATTAGTATACCAATTTAAAAATAAAAAAAATATGAGTGTACGTTTAAAAAAAAACATTAATATTATATTTATAAAGCGGATAAACAGATAGATATAATTTTTTACATTGTTTGTTTATGTCTTAGTACCGTGTAAAAAATGCTTTTGAAAAAACGGCTATCTTGAAATTACAAACGAGCACTCAATTTTATTTATATGTATAGATTTATACATTAACAAACCTAGATATATGTATACAAATGAAAGAAATTGCTTGCCTTTCTTATAATTTAATTAAGAAAGTTTGATTATGTAAAGAGAAACAAAAAAAAGAGAGAAAAAAATATAAATATACGTACCTATACCTTTGTTTTTGTCTATAGAGGTAATCATAGAGTCATCTGATCTTGTGGTCCTGCCAAATCCCAGGGTAGTGGTAGTGGTGTCCTGTCCTAGTTGACCTCCATAAAAATCACCGAACGCCGTAGCAGTACCTAATAATCCTGATCGGTCTTGTAGAGCTGCTTTTGCTTTCTCTACACTCTGTTTCAATTGCTCGAAGGTGGACTGGTGCAAACGGTAGGGTGGCCATTCTGTAGAAGGCCAGGGATCCTCTTTCAAAGCGCTTCTCTTAAGTTCAAGAGCTCCACCGTAGGAGCAGCTACTTTCGTACATTGCCGCTTTAACTCCAGCACGGAGTGCGTTGGCACACTTTAACCCTCTAATGTCGACCCTAAAACAATATTAAAAGATCGGTTAAAAATATTTTTAAATTGAAATTTATAAATAATAGTTTAACACAAATATTAGAAAAAAGATATTCAGTTATATAGAACAGTATTAGAACTTTAAATACTTTAGAAGCCTATGTTTGTAATTTAGTAAAGGCCTTAAGTGGTATGGATGACACAGCGAAAAAGAATCTGAATATTAGTTTGGTTTACTTAGAATCGTATAATGACAAGAAATCCCCTTGTGCTTTCAACATATAAAGGAGTGAAAGGTAAAAGCTTTTAATCGGTATTTTGCAGGTGGGGTTCCGGAAAAGAATTTAAAATGTTTAATTGTGTTGATCAACAGTAATATCCTTTAAGTAATTGTTACTACAAGTAGTTTTGTTGTCAGTCAATTTTTTTACCTTAATTTCATCGTTTTTCTTTTACACGCCAAACAAATTTATAGCTGTATTATTTTAGCTTAGAATATGTACGAGAATAGCGACTTGTAAACGAATTGTTATATAGAAATATTTTTTTTCAGCTTCACGCTGTATCCCGCACCCAGCAGGGTAGGCAGAGGGAACCCAGTGTTAAGACACTCTTTTCCCCACTTTCAGCCAATATAATATAGAAATAAATCAGATTTAAAAACGATTTTTTCTTTTGATATATTAAAGTACAAATGATCTCTTTAGAAAACAACGTAATTATTGTTATTTACTAGCCCCTGCTAAAGTCACAAATTGTTGTTAATTTCTACAAAGAGTATGCTGTATCGCGGCATTAAAATTCACCTAAACTATAAAATTAAACATAAAAATCCCGTAAAAGGGCTTACTTAAATTACATATTGTGAAGGTTCTTTTTTTGGGACTGATCTTAATGAAATAATGAAGTTTACGTAAATACGTATAATAGCATATAGTGCATGTGATCGTAGAAAAATAGTTTTAACTATGGAAGATGAGATAATATTAATTTCATATATGTTAAATAAGTAATAAAAAGTTAAATAACTAGAATAAGTATATCTATAACCTTTACAATCGATATTTATATTTTTTATGAGCGAAGGATCTCTTTTCCATATCATTTACATATTATTTTAATCATAACTGTATAATTTATTTAAAGCCTGATTGTATTACAATCAATATGATATTCCGCAGAGCACGCCGTTACTTAAGATCATGTTACTTAAAACATGTTTTTCATACACTTCTTCACGCTTAACACGACCATCATCCCGATTTATAAGCCAGCACCCGCCACACGTATTATGACAAAAAAATCATAATTAAAAAAAAATAGAAGGCTAATAGCAAACTACCGTTGACCGAGTAGGATACCATTTCATGAAGCATCTCAACGACATAGGCAGGCATAAAGCATTGAAAGTAGTAAAAAAGAAGAAGGTTTCAGAAATAGTGTGTTGAATTAAATAACCCGGATGCTGCAAGGTTGTCTTGGTTGCATATGAAATTCCATCCATTGAAGATGATCATATATCTAAACATAAAGAGGAATAGACTGCGACTTTGAAAAAATGCACAGACAGTAACAGCTAACGATTATAAGTATTTGTTATTACAGCCAACGATAGAAACAATGTAGCTTCTTTGAATCAAAAAATTATAATTTCTAATGCATCAAAATATTTTTGTCAACTCACAACATACAATTACTCTAAATAACGATACACGATAATATTAGTGAGTATAATGAGGCCAGTCGTGGTGCAGGACACAATGTGTGCCTGTAAGCCGACTGGGTGTGAGTTCGATCCCCACTCGAGAAGATGAAATATTCATTTAGTTCAAAAATGAAATATTACGACGAAATGAAATATTTATTTACATTTATATTTTAATTTTTTCGCTCTGGCGTCGAAGCAAAAAGATGGCGTTGACTTCCGCCACTCAACACGCAATGCCTCCAGAATCCGGCGGAAAGTGGGGAACGGAGTGTCTTAGCACTAGGTTCCCTCTGCTTACCCTGCTGTGTGCGGGATACAGCGTCAAGCTGATTTTATGAAAGTAAATTAATATCTAGATTCTACCTTTAGCTCCACATAAACAAGTCTAAACCATAGGTAATATAGTAATAACAAGAGGATAATAATATTTGGTTAAGCTCCTGCGAAATGCAGGTTTTATTGTATATCCATATTATGGAGTATGAATCCAATATCTATTATTATATCATCGACCGGCATAACATATATATTACTAATTTGCAAAACAAGAAGGTCGTTGTGGCGCAGGGCCACAAGTATGCACCTGTAAACACAATGGTTGTGAGTTCTATTTCCAGCTTCACGCTGTATCCTGCACACAGCAGGGTAGGCAGAAAAAGAGTGATAAGACATTCCGTTCTCCACTCTCCGCCGGACTTTTGCTTTGGTGCCAGAGCGAAGAAATAACATTATTAAGAAATAATAATTCATTTCCTCGAGTGTGGATCGAGGAAGTCGCTATTGTGCCACTGGGCCACGACGACCTCAATAAATATCAATATTTCCATTGGAGGACTTAAAAATTTGATATTATCTTTTCATCGCTCTGGTAACAATGCAACAGCGCGGCGTTTAGTTGCGCCACTCAGCACGCAATGCCTCAAGAATTTGTCGATGTGGAGAACGGAAATGTCGTAACGGGGAACGGAGTGTCTTAACACTTGGTTCCCGCTATACAGAGGGAAGCTAAAAAAATGTAAAACATAACTACGAAAAATGTTAATATACATATGTATCTACTTAGAGTATGTTATTAATGTAGATGGCTTTTTCGTTTAAATTGCCCTGGACTCGTATCATAATGAAAAGCGATTTAGTGCAATTTGCCTTTTATGCTATTATTTTCTTATTAACTCTTACGGTCCGTTAAAAGGATGAATGGTCTTTACACACACAATACATATATAATACATTACACATATTAGTGGTTTAAACTGTCTTAACATCACCTACTGAACTTAAATATAAAGAAATCTTTAAAGATAATTAATTCACTAAATATTTCTAAATCTAACAAAACAATTTCAAAAATATTTTTTTCGTTAATCTGGTATTAATGTCAAGGATATTGCGTTCAATTTATAAAAATATGACGTTGTGGCGGGATGGCATGGAATGTGTGTGTTGATTTTTAAGCATAAGTGGATCAAAATAAGTTTCTGGCCTTGGTTGATAACTTGATAGATATTTTGCAGGTACAGCTTATAAAAGTAAGTTAAAAGGTAAATAAGAAGAATAATGAAATATATATATATATATATATATATATATATATATATATATATATATATATATATATATATATATATATAATTAAATAAAAAAATAGAAATAAATATATAAAAAGATAAAAAAAAAAAACTTATCACTTTTCTGTGAGTCTGTCTGTCTCTCAAGAGTATATATATCTAGCTCACGTGTAATTATCGAGCTGAAATTATTATTAATTATTTAGGTCTACGGTCCCTTGAAGTACAGAAAAATCAAGCTTTTTGCCGGCTAACGCTCGTATCTTTTAATACCTCATTGCAATCAAAAGAAACAATCGATGCAATAATCGATGCAATAATCGATGCATGGATTTTGCTACATTTTATTTGAAATTCGCTGCCTAGTTAAAACCTATAGGTACTTCCCGTGAACCTATATTTATGAAATTTGCTAGGAAGTGAGAACTAACAATGCAAATAAAAGATAAAATCCGAAAATTTTTTTTAGATATTCCATAGAAAAAAATAAGTACAAGCTTATATTTATAGTGAATTTTATACAAAATTATTCATTTGCAAATTTAAATTCGTCAACTTTTGTAAGTTGTACTTTCCGTTGACCTACAATCCTGAAATTGGTACGGAAGCTTCGGTGTACGAGTCCGACTCGCACTTAACCGGTTTTATTCAATAAAATCCGAAAACAATTTTATATGCGTACACGTTCTTAATAATCAAAAATAAAATATAGATATAAATGAATGGATACTTATGAAAATGATGTCTGAATTTTACTATTTTTAATTTTATGTAAGGTTAAATAAAAACAGGTGTACTCGAAGAATCTATTTTAAAGTATCATACTGTAACAGAGAAATATCAAAATTACAACATAATAATAGTTAGAAAAATTAATCTGCCAAACTAAGAACTACCTCCTTCTTGGTTTGACAGATTTAATTTAATAACAGAATCATAAAATGAGGCTCTATGAAGCGTTTAACAGTTTTAAAAACATAATTTATATTAAGTATTACTGTTTTTTTTTCGTTCACCTAAAAATGTTATGATTACCTATAAGTCTATTCTACTTTGACCCTAGCTCTATAGTTTCCGTTCGTTTGTTGATAATCATACCTCATATCTGATATCCTCTTTCGCTTAGGTCGCTTTTCGTCTTTCTTGTTCTTATCCGTGGTGATTTCTTCGGGTGGTATCACATTTCAGTGATACCACTTGGCGCTATAAATAAACCAGGGGACCAGGAAGGTACGTGGAAATTGTCCACCGAGTAAGAATAATCAATGTGTCATCATATAAACTAGAACATCCTCACGTCACTAGCTTCCTGGATGAAAACACTAAAGTTCATATTATGTTTCCGATTGATATCACTTCATAATTGAAAATGGAACGTTTTCTTAACAAGTAGAAATATTTTAACATATAATTTTAAGAAGCCACTGTTGATAAATAATATAATGTTATTGTTTTTAAAAACAATAATTTCTTTTTAGTCTGATATTATAGTGATGATATCGTGATGATGTCCTTCCGACGACTGTATGTAACGCGCTTGCGCTGTGCGCCATAGCATTCAAATTGATTGCATCCGGCGTAAGGGAAATGTGTCGTATAACCAATTTATATTTGCTGCTTGATTTGACCACAGCATTGCGCAAACTTTCCAAACTATAATAATACAATGAAATATAAATATATATAAAATAACTAATATTCACTATATAGGTATTTCGGGGATTTAATCGTTTCATTAAAACAGTTCATAAGAAACTGCTACGTAGACTACGTTCTTTTAGAATCTTAACGAATAACGGTCAACAATTATACAGACCCCTAACTAAATGTTTTTATATCAATTTTCACTGAGTATATCTTATGAGCATTAATTTGCTTAGTCAATCATTTTATTATTTTATACTGTCTTTTTTGTCTCTCAATTACATATTTTTCATAAAAATCAAATTGATTTCCCATAGAAAATTTTATTTATACCTTAAATTTTGACAAACATAAAGAGAGGTAAGTATTATGACACGCAAAAATTCAAAAGAAACACAAACATTATTATGTAAATATTCTATTCTATTGTAGTTTATATACTCAAATCATATTCAAAGTTACTAAACCACTTCGTAGCATTCGGGCTGCGTGGGCGCTCGGCCACTTCGTCGCAGGAAGTCTGTATTACCTTATTATATCCGACAGAGCGTCATCCGTCTACCGTCCTTCACCTTACTCTTGACTCGTATCAATTTACATCTATGAATGGTTGATACGTCCACATATTTGCACGTGAGAATTGATAAGCTGGAGTGCACCTCTATTGAGTGGTGTATCTCGTGAGTGTTAATGTAAATGCATTCCGTTTAGAATCAATTTAGTTAACAATATTCACACCTTTGTCAGTTATAAATATCTCATTTACTTAATAATAAATTACATATGTAACATGTATCGGGGACGAGATAACTTTACTGTGATTAATTTTTATACCAAACTCTTCATAATCTAAATTTAATCAATTCCAGCTTTACGCTTAGGTATATAGCAGGGTAGGCGGAGGGATCCTAATGAACCTAACACTCCGTTTCCCACTTTCCGCCAAATTTTTAAATTAAATAATAAATAATTATCGCGAGTGGGATCGAGCCCATAACCGTCCTGTTACAGTAACACCTTTGCACCACGACGGCCTCTTTCTTAATCTATTTAATGTTTAATTTATCAGAGGCTGTCTTTATTAGGACAACAAGACTAACTACTAAGCGCTAGTTATCCTTTTTGTTTATTATTAACATATGTTAAGGAATGAAAGACGGAGTGTCTTAACTGATGGAGGTGTAAACCTGGTTTATATATTAATGAAAACGTTTCATATGTTATATATTATTTTTAAAAAAATATTACAAATAATCAACACATGTATATTAAAATCAAGTTGAATACTTTACCGGAATAAAATAACTTTATTTTATACAGGAAAGTAGAATAAAAATAGAAGATCGTCACATGGTCACATATCACCCGAGCAATGGGGCGAGAAATCGACTGGACTTGGGGTTGCAACTTCTGAAAGTACACTTCATTGATTCCACCTACTGCTTTGTAAGCTTAAAAATACCTAACAATTTTTAAATAATCTATGGGCAAACAATAACATTAAATTTTAGTCGTTATTATCAGTTACTTAATTGGCTAATTTTTCAGGTTTTATTCATACTTTACTGATAAAATACCTACATAGAATATTTGAGAGATATATTTTTTAAATTAATATAACAACGTCCACAGGCTCACAGATGCCCGTGTCTTTTTTTAGTGGTATTTGTATTTTTTGCTAGTGCTTATACATTTTTTTTTGTAAGTTTCTAAAAAAGATCCATGACCGGATAAGCGCTGCCTGGGCCAAATGGCGGGAAGTCACTGATGTGGTCTGTGATCTGAATACCGCGTAAGCTCAAGGGGCTGATATTCAAGAGCATCATCCGACCAGTTCTTTTATAGTGAGTGCTGGCCAGCACTATCTCGGGTGGCGTAACGCGGTCTGATCGCATACGCAACACATTCATCCGAGGTAGTCTTGCAGTCCGTGACGAAGCGGATAAGGTCCAAGAGCGTCGCCTGAGATGGTATGGCCACAATGCACGCACACCTATGTACTATGTCGCATGGAAGTGCCTTGCTATGTCTGGATTGAGACCACCCGGACGGCCAAGCAAACGCTGGTTGAATGTCGTGATGCAGGACATGAGAGTAGATGGACTATCCACCGAGGTCGTTAAAGACCGTGCAAAGTGCAGCAAGTTAAGCAGGAAGGTAGACCATGGCAACATACACCAGGATTAAAGCCAGGAGGAAGAAGATGAAGAATTGAAATCTAACAGCGAGACAAAGTGTAACTTAATAAAAAATGTTGATTGATCAAAGAGTGGAGCGTCAGGTATGCTGAATCTGTTCCAGAAAACTTCAAGAAATATTAGTATTGCTTAAAATGGCGTATGCGTATGCATGCGGAGACCGATTTTTAAAACAAAGTGAATATATAACAGTTAACACTACCAACATGCATCATAACGCAGTATGAACAACCACGGATTCGTCCATTTGGCACCCGGCTCACAACTAATGCATTCATCAACGCTTATTACATTTCGTATATAGCTATTTAAATATTTTATTGGACGTTTGTCGTGTTTTGTGGTGCATTGTTCCAAAAATGTGCAGTAAGAAACTTTTCCTGCAGAAATATAAGTTAAAAAGTCGTAAGTTTAAATTAAATTCATATTTGTATTTATATCAAAACAATAAAGAAGTATGTCTGTACAATAAGTAAATCAGCTTCACGCTGTATCCCGCACATAGCGGGGTAGGCAGAGGGAACCTAGGTTCCTCGGTTCCCCACTTTCTGCCGAATTCTGGAGGCATTGCGTGTTGAGTGGCAGAGCTCAACGCCGCGCTTAACCTCGACACCAGAGCGAAGAAATGGAAATATACATTTAAGTAATAGGTCGAGATCCCATTGCATAAATCTGTAGGGATCAGGGGCATTACTATAGTAATTTCTTTTGCTAAATTAGTTTTGTATATTATAAGTATGTTATATATATTTCTTTCCTGTGCAAATTCTTAAAAGTTGCATCAGAAAAAAACACCGTTGTTATCATAGAATAATTTACTTATAAAATATTTTACTTTAAAACATAAGGCAAACCGCGCATTTCATCGTGTATTCTCAGCCAAATGGAATCGGAATAAAATATTTCAAATGATGGCAACCTTTGCTTGCGGCAGTTATTTTCGAGGCAACCATGTGTTTTAGTGATGAGACAAAAATAAGCTTTAATTTGATATATAATTCATTAAAAAAACACATGAGTGCAAATATTAACATTAAGTGACCTCTTTTAAACAGGCAACCCTGGGCTTGCGGCAGACTGAGAGCTGGCAACCATTGTTTTTCCAATTCTTCATGCGATTTTCTTTCAAATGATGTGCGATTCATATAAAAAACATATGAGTGCAATTTTCTCCAACGAGTTACGAAAAACATTAATTAAAGGTGATTGCGGCAGGATTTTTTTAGGTAACCTTAGTGTAATCTATTCTACTATCATGTATCATTCTTAAATATAAGTTTCATTAGAATCACTGATCTCTACAGATTTATGCAATGGGATCTAAGGCTATAAATATTTCATCTCCTCGAGTGGGGATCGAACCCACAACCAGTCGGTTTTACAGTCACGCCTCGTGCCGTAATTCATACAACACGTAGCCTTTAGTAGTAGTTTAGTTATTGTTATTGTTCTCAATCCTTATAGCTTAGCTTATTTATAAGAAGTCCATACATTTCGGACCCTCTATTTTTATATGTCTACCAAAAATTCTTATCATACTAAACAACTTTGAGGAGGCTTAATTTTTATGTTTTAGATGGACCATATAATGACATTTCGGACCTTCGATTATGATGATTTTACTCATCTCAATTAATTGAGGCCGGTCGTGGCGCAGCGGCACGAGGTGTGACTGCAAAACCGACTGGTTGTGGGTTCGATCCCCACTCGAGGAGATAAAATATTTACTTAAATTTATATTTCCATTTCTTCGCTCTGGT
>DWMY01000024.1:0-83470 GCA_018249775.1 Heliconius hecalesia formosus
ATAGTTTACTGTATAACATTCTAATAAATAATTAAGGAGATGTCACTGATTCGAAATGACCTAGCCTACGAGCGGCATAGTATGACCGACGCGAACGGGCAGATGACTTTGACAGTTTTGTAAATTTCCATACATTTTCGAACTACTGTTATTTTTTATGTAATTATAATTAATTTATACTTTTCTTTGGTTCTTCGCTTATTCGAATAGTAGTTTAGTTAGATTTTCACAAATTTCTTGGTGTGGTGTAAGTTGTGGCCCTGTGCGGCAGCGGCATAATATTATTTAAGTACTTATTATTTAAGGAAAGAATTGTTGGTTATTTCATCTTGGATGGTTATCTATTGCGTTGTTAGACACTTAATAAAATATGGTTTTAGTGTTTTGGGATTTTATTTAATATTGCTCGCAAAACTTATCATATTTAAAGTAGAAAGGACTTTAGTTAGGTATTTCATATAGTATCTACGTACGCGCGCAAGAAAAACGAGTAAAAAGATTTTTCCCGGGTAAATCAGTAAAATCGATCACTGAAAGTCCAATAAAAATCAGTTCAGTTGTTCTGGACAATAGCTCGGGGAAATAGAAAGACTGACAGAGACAAAAAATATAATATTTTTTATTGTATTTAAGTATTATGTAAATAACCACATGCACTTGCAAAAACATAGCACAACACATTTAATTTTAATTCTTTTAAATATTTATTTGACTTTGATGATATTAATAATGTAGCTGCTTTGTTTATTTTTTTTTTATAAATATTTTAATATGATTACGTTTACTTATAATTTTTTTCATTCAAATTAGATATTTTCCAAAACCATTTTATAAATATATCTAATAAGCATTCGTATAGTTCAAGCGGGCGAAGCCGCGTCCGGGTCCGCTAGTAATAATATACATTTAACAACTCTCCAAAACTCCTCTAGTTCACTTGATGGTGCTGATGATATCGGCGCATACACCGCTAACAAGAATACTCTACGAACATAATTTAAATACCAAAAAACGACCTAAAGTTATATATAAGTTACTTTATTAATTAAAGAACTTACTTATTGACATTTATATTTAGAAGGTTTATTAATAATTTTTTGCTTTACGTCGGTACAATTTCTCAATAATTCGAAAAATAATTTGATTTTACAGTACTAGCTATTTTTCTCTGAAATAATAATATTTCGCAACGAAAAAGTAACATAGAATACTATGAAAATAGTTAAAATAAACTAGTCGGGCAGTAGTGAAAATGAAACAAAAAATGTTTTACAAAATTAAATTACTAGTTTTGACAATACAACAATATTTTAAAGTTTAATATTAGATAGAAATGCCGACTATAATAGGTCCAGATCCCAGTGCATAAATCTGCAGATATCTGTTTTTTTAATGAAACCTTATTTTATAAATGATTCATGATAGTAGAAAAGAATACACCAGAGTTGTCTACAGGAATTGTGCCGCAATCACATTTAATTAAACTTATGGTAATGCGTTTTTATCGTCATATGTTTTTTATGTGAATACAATAATCATTTGAAAATCTCATAAGGAATTAGAAAAACAATGGTTGTCACCTCTCAGTCTGCCGCAACTCCAGGGTTGCCAGGTTTAAACAGGGCACTTAAAGTTGATAATTTCCACTAATGTGTTTTTTAGGTGAATTATAGCTATCAAATTAAAGCTTATTCTTTTTGTGTTTATTCTTTTCTCAACACATATGATTGCCTGTATAATAACTGCCGCAAGCAGAGGTGCCTTTGATTTATTTTATTCTGGTTCCTGTTGATTATTAAAATAGATGATGAAATGCGTGATCTGCCCTATGTTTTCAAGAAAAATATCACGTAAAAGAAAGTCAATATTAAATTCAATCCTTATTCTAACTGTTTATCTGTATAGTTATGATTTTAAACATATTTAGTACATACAGAAAAGCATGTAAAGAAAAGATCATTCTTGTTTTTTAAGTGAAATAATGAAGTCATGATATTGAGTCTTTCCTGAATCTCTTTTCTAAGCACTATTATTAATTAAAATTATCATTTTAAAATGATTAAAGTATTTAATTCAACAAATGTTAACACATATCAATAATAATAGTTATTGAAAATTACATTTCAATAAACTTTCTTTCTCTTTCTCTTCGTACTCTGCTCGTTTCATTTTACAACGTTTGCTGCATTATGTTTATTTCTCACACAAATTTTAACATATTGCATAGGAAAAATATATATGTAATAGAATTATATTAAACAAAACAAAATCCACTTTGCAAAAATAAATTCGAAGAAACTCCGACAATAATGTCGACTAATAAACGTTATTTACGGTTTATGACCAGGAATCAGATCAATTTGTTGGCTACTTTTTAATGTAGATAAATATTTTGGGATGCGGTACAAAGTAAATAAAATGCAATATAATTATTTTCGAAGATGCATTGTTTCTAAATGCAATAAAAGCGCAAATTGCCGAAGTGGTGGAGGCCAGTCGTGTAGTGCGTGCAATGGTAAATGTGATAGGTTGTGGGATCAATTTCCAGCATTTGTAGCAGGAATCGGTATTGGTCAGTAAGGAAAGAATTATTATATTAAAAAAAAACTGATTAAATATTATTTTGTGAAATATTTTGCTCGAAGACGATAATACGTCGTGAACAATATGTGAACCAAGACCGATCATTACTAATATGTATAGTATATACAAATTAGTATTAAAATTGTCTATTCTCCAAGTTATTACCTAGCGCATTCATAATTATTACTATAAGGTACCTACTCGATATTATACTAATTATTCAGGCCTCTACAATAATTCCTTTTTATATTACATACGTACAACGGTTTAAATCTTGTATCATTAACCTGTCAATTGACTTTATAAATAATAATTTTCTTTGCAATTGCTATATGCTGTTGGTAATTATTATATTATAGGTTTTAGTATTTTCAGAATCTTGGTTTTTCCGTAAAGATATATTTTTATTTTTTAACCAATGAATAATGTGTATGAGACCGTAGAGCTTATGGATAGCATTCCTAGCTCAGATAGATAAAATACGACGTTGAATTCCTCTACGCGCAATGTCTCGAAAATTGGGTGAAAAGTTTGGAATTGTATATTTTAACGTTAAAAGCTTTCACCCTTATTTTCGCCCGAAAAATTTATATAATATACAATAATATAATATAAAATTATATATTACATAGTATTTTTTTTAATATTAGCTCATGTATAATCAATATAAGAACAAATATTTATACATTGTATACGTATATAGTAGGGGAAATCGGGGATGGCTATCAAAAACTCAAGTTAGAGAGTCGATGTCGAGCAACAAGGGGTGAGAATACCTTATCTCCTTATTTCAGTCGGCGAGCCTGGCGTTGACGCATAATAAATAAATAAAAAATAAAAAAATAAAATATGTTTATATCTTGCTTAGTAAATTACATCTATGCTTATTGATTACGGCTACAATCTCTGCACACCTCTTTCATCTCGTTCACTGTCACCAACCTCTTGACCATGCTGTGCTCTTTACGTTATCTTCATCTAGTGTCATCGAAATTGTATTGTTCTCGAAAGTATCAATTGAACAGAAAAATAAATTGATAACTGTATGTTTTACACAGTTATATGACCCATGTTATGAGCCAGCCAGAAATTTATGACAATCGTGAATTTCGAAATCTAAATTTTACACTGCAAGTTTTAATCCATTTTTTCTGAACCTTAGAAAGTATAACTATCAATATATTTTTTTTAAACAATAAAAAAAAACAATTGTTCAAGGTAAATTAAACTTTGGTCAACCATCCCCGGACTTACTCAATTGATTTTTGATACAGTATATAAATAACGATTACTTCTCAGTAAATGTAGTATTTTTTAAAAAATACTTTTAGCTGGTACACAAAGAATAAAGGATATTCAATTTGAAAAATGGTCCTTCTAATTAACGACGGAACTGATCTACAGTAAGTTCTTCTTCTTCTTCTATCTATGCTATAATAAAACAGTAAAAACAATATGTCTTTACATATATCGTTTGTGGACACGCCATACTTTGAATATGCAACAAACTGACCAATTCGACGATCTTTTTTTTTTTGTAATAATGAAGCCTCTTCTAAGCTCTATAACTTGAATTCGCTGCTACTGAGAGCAGGCAGATCGAGATCATTCAAATGAGGGGACTACTCTATAACCCATAAAACTCCATCTAGCCGTATCCATACATAAAAGTCCTGACCTGACCTACGATTTGTCTAATCCTGAAAAAATAGTCTAATGGAATATATTTTATGTATGTAATATATTTGCGAATTTTATGTATGTTTATCTGTTTCGACATGCACATTTTCTGAACTAATGGACGGATTTGAATAAAACTTTTTTGCTTGAATAGTTACTAGGTGTAGAAAGAATCGTAGTCGTCTAGATTAAATATAATAAATAATTAATAGCGTCCTTAACAAAACTAGTTAAACGTGATGAGCGTTTTCCACGGACATTTAAAAATTTAAGTTCTAGAACATCTGTTGAACAACCATATTAGTCCAGCTAAAATTTAAATCCCACCTTAACAAAAGTTGTTGAGCATTTACAATGATATCTTAGGATTAAGATCTGGAACATCTGATGAATAAACAAACCAGTTCAGCTAAATTATAAGCAATAATGATATGTCGTTTTAGTGGGAGATGTTCAATGTCAGACATTTTCAATTGATAACAATTAAAGATCTGAAATAGGTAATGAAGCTAAGCTTAATTTTAAGAATTAGTCATTAACTATAGTAAAAGATGTTCAGTATGGTAGTCAATTTTTATCTATACATATAAACAAAATTGAAATGTCTTTCTGTAATTTCGATATAGCCGTGTTTTTCAAATGCATTTAGTTACGAGCACAAGCAATTAAAAACAATTGTCTGTCTCTCCGGGGCTATATCCGGAACAGCTCAACTGATTTTTATGAAACAAGGGATGAGGATAGGGACGTAACGTAAAAACCACGATTGAAAAAAACGGTATAAATAGCCTAGCTAAATTATGCAAATGTGTGGAGGACAATTTCAGTTGACAAAAAAATGATTTAAAATGTAGGTCGTTGTAGCATAATAAATAATATGTACATCGTTTTTGACTGTAGTTGGAAAGCTTATGAATACCCATTCAGCGAAATAAATATATTTAAATTGTTTTTATTTCCCAACTCCTGTAACATAAGGCATGGCTTTGGCTGAGATGTTTAGGATTTGCATGGAGTTGCAGCTCAACACGCAGTGACTAGAATTTTGATGGAAAACGGAGAACTGGTGGTTTCTTATTAGGTTTTCTTTACCTACTTGCCTTGCTGTAAGTTTCAATCACAACAGGTGGTAAGTATATGTAAATAGCATAGCAAAGCCATTAAATCTACGTAAGCGAAGTTGTGGGCAACCACTAGTTATAATTGTTTATAAACATATTTGGAGGAATAATTGTGTATAACTGTCCCCGCAAAATTCTCAGCGTCGCGTCGTCGCTAAATGAAAGTGTTTAGAAAAAGTTACATGGTCAAGAGAGTAAAATGAATATAAAACATTCATTTTACTTTCGATTATTAAAGTTTTAATAGTTATTGTAATTATTTTTAGAGGTATAGAAAAATCTCAGGATATAAAATATATGAGAATACTTAAAAGACGTCTGCAAATTCTCCATGCGTGGCCCTCGAAGGCTATTGGGGAAGAAGAATCAAAATATAGTCTCTACGGCAGAATCTATATATTTTTGGTTTTCGCTCTCAGTTTACCTCCAGGTTTCATTTATTTGAAAAATAATCTTTTTGTTATTGACTTTATGGAATTAGCACACACATACGTCACTGTCTCCATGTCTACAATGGCCACCGTAAGCATTAATAGTAGAATATAACCTATTATTGAGTTTTTTTTTTCACGCTGTATCTTGCACATAGCAAGATAAGCAGAGGGAACCAGGGAATCTAATATTAAGATACTCCGATCTCATTTAGACACTTCCATTCGCCATTAATAATTAATTTATTACGTAATATTAAAATGACAACTCAATAGACAAATCTTATCCTTTTATTATTATTTGAGGTCGGTCGTTTAGGAGTTATAAATATTAATATTCATTATATTATTAGTTGCATGTTTTATATTTTAGTTAGAAACATTATACCTTGTATAATTATTAATATATTTCCGTTTATTTTTCAGTTTCGAGTGATGCTTGTATTTCTTAAAATATATAAAAATCTAATCGCTGATTTTGTCAACTCTATACATTTATTTAACCATAAAGATCATTCCGAATATGCAATGTCGGTAAGATAATTTTTAATTGTTTTTGTTATATGAATTTTATAAAAATCTTGTGGGTAATTTTTCAGTAGATTTTTAAGGAATTTTAGTACGGTAAATTCACGGCTTATTTCATTGGCAATAAATATTATTCCAAAATATTTCAAGGGTTCTACAAAAGTAGCACACAAGTATTTGAATATTCAATAAAATTATTATAAGAAAATAAAAAATACATAAAAAATACTTTAATCGAATACTGTCCGAATTCTTGATAAATTGAAATCGCGTACCTACTCGTAAATTTCATTCGGGTGAGGCGGTTCACAAATAAAATGATCTAAAATATGTATTAGTTACGAAAACGTATCTGCAAAATTCTAAATTATTAAAATTAATATATATTATGAACAAAGCGTGGCGTTGAGTTCTGCTACTCAACACACAATGCTTCAAAAATACGACGGAAACTAGGGAACGGAAGGTTTTAACACTAGGTCCCCTCTGCCTACTCTGCTATATGTAGGATACAGCGTGAATCTGATATGTGAATAAAAATTAAGTACTAGTATTAATCATGAATTAAGTTTTGTTAAGTATGATTTTAAGCAAATACACACGCACTTAACTAATAGTTAAATAAAAAATAAATAAATTAGCTTCACGCTCACAGCAGTGTAGGCAGAGGGAACCTAGTGTTAAGACACTCGGATCCCTACTTTCTGTCGATTTCTGGAGGCATTGCGTGTTCAGTGGCATATCTCAACGCCGCGCTTTGCCTCGACACCAGAGCGAAGAAATGGAAATATAATTTATAAGTAAACATTTCATCTCCTCGAGTAGGGATCAAACCCACAACCAGTCGGTTTTACAGTCACACTTTGTGCCCCTGCGCCACGACTGACCTCTAACTTGGCTATATAACTAATAGTTAACCATTTTATATTTCAGACACACTTGCTTGTCCACAAGATTTCACACTTCTTCACAGTGTACATCGACATATTGTTAGTAGTTGGTTTATTATTATTCAATTTTACACCATTGTGGAAAAATATATTCTCTGATGCGTTTAACAATTACAAGACCGGAAACTCATCGCTTGAACTTTCTATTTACTATCAACTACCGTTTGATTATAAGCACAATATTTATTGGTATCTCGTTATGTTCACTTTCGACTGGTACATGTCGATACTTTGCTCATTTTGCTTTTGTTACATCGACTTATTAATATCATTGATGGTCTTCCACATTTGGGGGCATATGCGTATTTTAATAAATGACATGGAAACTTTTCGGAGGCCTTCTAATAAAGTAACAATAGATGTAAATATACAAGATGAATTTTTCTCCGATGAAGAAGGAAAGCTCGTTGCTCGTGATATGGCCAATATTGTTCAACAACATAATAAAATTACCAAGTGAGTGCACTTGGAATAACTCTAAAAATATATTTTTTTGTAAATATTTATGTCGTACTAATCTTTATATTTTATTACAATATAGATATTTTATAGTTTACTACAATATAGATATGATAGATTTTCAGCACGACTGATAAGTACTTTCGGACCGATTCTCCTTATTTATTACCTATTCCATTTTGTCAGCGGTTGTGTGCTACTATTAGTGTGCTTTCAAAAGGTAATTATTAGCATTTTATGTTCACAATCAAATCTATTTTTTTTTAATTTTGCTTAAATAAAAAATAGAAATAAGAGTGTTGTTTACCTAAAAACATTGATGATAACTTTAAATATATTGTTATACATCTACAAGTTTTACATACTTAATGTTCTTAGCTGCCATTGGCAAGAGTGAAGAATATCAAATTTGGGCCAAGAACTGATCAATAAGGATCTGAAGGTAAAAAATATAACCGAACCTCTAGGTATATTGCGTGGCAAATTGCCAGAGCAAGGTCCGAGGATATCGCTAAGATCGGTGACAAGTTTAAAGCATTCGTCGTAGTCATTAGCCCCCGTCAGTTATGGGCCCTCTCGAAGGCTACACTTGGTAACTTCGGCCGTTCTTCGCTTCTGCCGTTACACACAGAAATGTCATCTTGACGACGAAAGAGAAAACTAATCTTCTAGGTGCTCTCTTCCGACTATACATCATGGATGGCGGTACCTGTACCTGATATTAAGCTCAGCCAAAATGCTGTTTGCTGGCGAGCTCCGTCTTCTTCGGACATCCATACATCAAGTGGGCCATATAGCATCGCTCCTTTAGTAATCTGTACATGTGCTCCTGAGATAGCACCGGTGCTAACACTTTGCTTCAGCATTCTTACTTAGTCGGCGTTGTCACATACCCGTAGAAGTGCACTCTCTGAAAAAAGTCATGGTTCCGACCTAACTATATATGATAGGCCAATCACTAAGACTTCCAAGTTGTTCTCGAAGAAACTGAGTGTCATCGGCAGAATGAGATAGTACTCCACGTCTAAATATCGATTGGTCTTGTAGAAGTTCGGCCAAGTTCGGTCTCATATAGCTTGTTCTCATTTTTGGCTGGTACACGTATAGGCTTTAACCTAAATGGATTGAATAATCTGTAAAAGGCTAGACTAGATACTTTGGCTTCGCATAGGGACTCCTCGCTGTCTGTGTGTTCTCTACCGTACCTATTTATTATGGGAAGTGTGCTGGAGGACTATTTGACCTAATGTTAGCCGCCGAATTTTCTAACATAGTAGATCACAAACTTAAATGTTATCCTCACTAACTATGAGGATGCAATGTAGAAGAACTATTTTTTATGTTGGATTTTTTTATTGATTTCTAATAAAAACTTTTTTTTTTTCGGCTCTACTTTAATCAGTGTTGTTATAATATATATACATATACCTTGATCTACACACAGTAGGAACTAGAAATGAAGAACTTGATATTTCACCCAATTTCGAGCTATTGGTTGTCAAATAATGAAATCCAACGGCACCTACCCAAATTTGTCCCTTTAGATCTAGACTGATAAACTAAAACGGACAACCCTCGTGTGCATATTCAGATTCTATCCCACAGTGTCCCGAATAATGTCAACCTAAAGGCACATTGTATTCGAAACAATACTAAAAATCTTATTTATTTCTATTTATACTTACATACAAATAATTACAGAACGCTGAAGCTATCATGCTATATGGACCATTAACGTTTGTGGTATTTCAACAAATTATTCAAATATCAATTGTATTTGAACTTCTTGCGACAGTTGTAAGTAAAATCAAACCTTAGAACCTTATTAATCTAACCACAGACGCAATGTTTGTATAGTCTTTGTAAAGCTAGAAGTAGCACTAGCACTAAGTAGGTAGGTATAACTCATATAATTTAATATTAATTTTGACGTGATAACATCTTAGAAATTGATGATCGCCGGCTGCACGCACGCGGCTGCATAGTAAAGCATGACTCATTGTCACGTTCCCCCAGAGCCGAGCGCGCAAGCGAGAGCGAGGAGCAACCAATAGAGAGGCACGATCGGACTAGCGTTCAGCTTGCGACGCATCTATCCACTCATTTTTACTTGTTAAATAGCACCTTATTACTTACTTGTAATTAAACTGCATAATTTAAGTAAAAAAATAATTAACGATTGCAAATAAATGTTAATTCGAATCGATTTTTTTGTATTAAGTACACAAAATAATTATAATTCAGTGATAATAGTTCAATTTATAAAAGTATGCAATTTTTCATCAACGTTTTCTTATAACGTGATCACGTAAAATCATCGTCTGTAACACTGGCTGTGTTTATATATTTGAAATCCTTGTGGCTACGTTGAGGTATTATGGGACAATATCCTGATTTTTAATATTAATGCTCTGGCTTATAAAACAATATTACAATATAATATAAAGATTTTCTTCCTTTAGGCCCTACATGTACTTACTACTAGCACCCTATTTAAATTCAACTCTACAGAGTATGACCCTAGGCTAGGCTTCTAGGCTTCCCCTAGGGTCGTAAATGAATCATTAAACATCTATACTTACTTATTTTAAATATTTGTAACTAACTAACATAATAATACAGAGTAGCGTATATCTTTTAGCAGGATAAGTTTTATTCAAGTTGATATAAAAAATCATAACCCCGACAAAACTGATGAGGAACTAAGACATCTTTTATACTACAACGTATAAGGAAAGTATAAATTATAATAAGCAATAGAAACGGGATTAGCACATGTTGTTAATTTTCAATGATATCGGACGACAAATAGATATACTTAACATAGATCCACGCAATCGTTTGCGTGGATACTTAATATTAAGTATATATTAAGTTTTGGTCAAAACTTAGTTATTTTTTCAGAGTGATCAATATAGTAACGCTGTATACAGCTTACCTTGGGAATGTATGAAAGTGGGTGATAGGAAGAAAGTTTTCATAATGTTGATCAACTCGCAGAGGCCATTACCAGTCAAAGCTATGAATAT
This sequence comes from Heliconius hecalesia formosus, assembly GCA_018249775.1. Lineage (NCBI taxonomy): Eukaryota > Metazoa > Arthropoda > Insecta > Lepidoptera > Nymphalidae > Heliconius > Heliconius hecalesia. The sequence goes on from DWMY01000024.1 coordinate 10,782, forward strand.
AGTCAATGTCGGTGTACAAACTATGGCCGCAGTAAGACCCTTTTTTTTACTTATAAGTAGATATGCAGATTGTAGGTACCAGTATACTCTGCCTTTTTAAGTTAAAGCGTGGTATGCAAAGGGAACCTAGTGTTAAGATACTTCGTTCCTATTATCAGACTTCTGTTTTGCATTTTCCGCCAAATTCTCGAGACAGTAGATACCAGAGCCAGGAAATGAAAATATTACATATTTGTGAATCGAATCATAACTGGCGCGTCTACAATAGCCTTTTTATCCTTGCGCCACGACGGCCTACAAAAATTAAAGAAAAAAAAAATCAATAAAGAAGATAGACAATTTAAGCGAATTAAAGAATATTTCGTATATGGGGCCGTTCAAGTATTACGTTTTTTTTATTTTTTAGTTTTTTTGCCCCCCCCCCCCTCCCCCTATGTCATCAAAAATAAGCAATCCTCTTAGCCCCTCCCCCAATGCTTATGTAAACATTGGCATATACATTTTTTTAAGTTGGTGATGAAATAAGGGTTAAAAGTTTGAATGGAAAAAAAATTAAATCAGCACCGTTTTTTTATAAAATTTTAAATTCAGTGCAAATAAGGGGTTGAAAGTTTGTATGGAAAAATCCTTAAATTGCCACAGATTTTTATAAAATTTGAAATTTAGACTCTTGACAATGTGCCATTTTCACTTAATAGATATAATAAACATAAATATATTATATTATAAAACTAATAGTTATATCGTCTACCATACATAAGTCTACCAAATATAGCCATAAATCATAATATATATGAAAAAATAAATAACTTCTGCTTACGTAATTACTAGCTAGACCTCCCACCCCCCATGTCATCAAAAATAAGCAAACCCAAGACCCCCCCGCCCCCCTACAGTGCTTACGTAATACTTGAACGGCCCCTATGGAGAATTAAGTATAATGAGAAAAAACTTATTTCATAATCAGATTTGTATTTTAGTTGTATAAAAACAAATATATTGATTGTTGTAGTAAATTAACAACAACAGCAGTTGAATTTAATTTTATATACTTTTTTTGCAGATTTTAAAAACATCTGTATCTTACTTCATCATGTTAAACACATTTGCCGAAAAATAAGAGAAAAATAATATCTTAATACTACTTTCTTAATTATTATTAAATAAAAAAATAAAAATAGAAGAAAGAACCAGTTAAATAAAATGCTGTTAATCATTTTATTAATGAATATCATTTAATACAATAGGAATACAAGTTGTAAATAAATGACTTCTTTCAAGTGTATTATTTGGTGGGTTTAAGCAAGTGGACAAACATTCAGTGCGACTATGGAAATTATTTTGATTTCCTCCACACCCTGAATACAATCGTCGCCTGCAACTTCTGAAAATATGGAAATATTATGTTAATAACATCAAAATGATTTATATTTTTATCAAGCATAAGAATTGTTTTGCATTTTTTAATATAAATTAAAATATATATATCAAAATATATTCAAAGACAATGATAGGTGAAGAGCTAGTGGTCATTACTAAATTCATAATGTCAAATTTCAAAATACAGTTAAGTGTGTGTGTACCTTTAAACATTTGTAATTCAATAAGTATCAATATATAAACAAAGGTAAATCATGTCAAATATTGAAATGACAAATATATGCCAATATTTATTATCATTAGGCTTACAAATCATTGATTCAATTGATACATGCAGATTATGATAAAAAAAAACACAAAATAAATTAAGGTAGTTAGAGGAATTCTAGTGATAAGACACTCCATTCCCCACACTACGCCAAATTTTCTAGACTCAAGGTATTGTCTGTTGAATGGCAAAAAAAAAAAACAATTCATTCAAGTGGGAATCAAACTAACATTTAGAAAATACTCAAACTTACTTAGATAAATGATCCCACGTCCAGCGGTTAAAATATCCAAAGCAATTTCCATAATCAAATGCCAGAGAACAGAAATAGGGCACCTTTTCTGAAAGTAAAAATTTAATTTAATTAAATGTTTATTTTTAATTGAAAAAATTTAATTAAATGTTTTAAGTAGCAACTAATATGCATACTATTATAAAAATAAAAAATTTACTCTTTATTTAATTAAATACATTTTTCATTTCACATAAGAAATATTATTAATGTCATTAATAAAATTAATATAGTCTGCAAATTCTATGTTATTAAATCGATATTAATTAACAGATAATAAAATAATTATTATACATCAATACGAAATCAAAATTAGTTAAATGATTAATGTTACATTCATTATAAGATACTTACTATTAGCACTTGTAACATTTAGCTTACAGTAGTTTTCACAATCATCACGATTTTCAAATCTGTTTCCATTACCTTGGCACCCTCCCCAATAAAAACGATAACATTTAGTCTGTCTCACATCATAATACCATTGAATAATATCAGCTCGACAAGGTCCAGTATCTGGACGAAGAAAGCATGATTTGTGTTGTGCTATAAAGAATATGATTAAATGATTATTTTTATCAATATCCCATATCTTGCATGGAGCAGGGCAGATGGAACTTAATTAAGTTCATAACTTAGTATTAAGATACTCCTTTCCCCATACACACCAATGCATAAAATATTTGATACATTCCACAAGAATCATTCCACAGAAAGCACCATGTTGAGTTTAGCCATTCAAAATTGTATTTTGCATTATTACCAACATAAGGAAATTAATATAATTAATTACCCCAAGCAGAAATTTTACCCACAATCATTGCATTCAAAGTCTGCTCTACCTTTGCTGCTTCAATTAAATTAATTATCTGTATAAAGAGGTTGTTTTTATTAATAATACCTTACCTTTTAATGTTTGGTCAATTTTTAAACATATTTTTTTTGCAAATTGATTTGGTATAGTTGATTTGTAATTTTTTTTTCTTCGATGATGTTTTCTTTTATGATCAGTTATAACTAATGGCAAAAGAAATATCACAATTAGAAAACTTACTAACAGTTTTAACTTCATGAGCACGATGATAATGCTGGTAAAATAATAAACTTTACCTCAACCTATAATAAAATGCTATTTATATTTGTCAACAATATTCAAAGTTGTTCTAATCATAAAAAGGCACTTTAGAAATTTTATTACAAATGTAACAAGTATATATTACTTCAGATCAACCACTATTGATTCTGGCACGTGTAATTCGTGGTTTATCCATTTATAGATTAACCAAATATTTAGGAAGGTTCATCATTCATAAATGGTCATTATGAATGTAAGAAAAAAAGAATTAATTACTGCTTAGCATACTCTCTTGTCGTAACAATTTTATATATAAAACAAGAATTAATTTATTTTCTGTTACTGGCTCTTAGTATATTATATTATTTAATATATAAGTGTTCTTGATTTAATATCAATCATATTATTAATACCATGGGCAATCGACTCAAAAAAAAACTATTTAGATTTTTGACAATGACATTCTTGCGTATTTGTCTTCTCATTAATTATCTACGTTTAGAAATATTTGAATATAACAGATATCACGCATCATATTAGAAGATTAAATAAAATTACGATTTTTTTTCAAATTTTTACTTTACTTGTAACTAGATTACACAAATTATAAAAATAATATTTTCTAAACGTAGAAGTAGAGCTGAGAACGGCATTGATAAACGAAACGTTCAGATATACGTTGGGTGGGGTGCGTGTGCGCTTTTTGCTCGTGGTTAGGTGATCCGGCACCGGGATTTATCCTTATTGTACTTTACTCTGTCCGTAACTCTCTCTTTTGCCTAACGCCTTTGCGACAGTATTTATTTTACAATTTAGCTTTGTACAACAAAGTAATTTAAAATTTTAACACAATTAATCATGCCAAAATGATATTGAAAAAAGATTTTATTATTCCGTTTATTATTAAAAGTTTAATATTGTTTAGTGAATGAGTGTTGTAAATAAACAATATTGGATAAACATCTACAATTTTAATTTATTACATTATTGCATTTAGTTTGGCATTATGATTATGAATCTTTTAGTGGTTCATGTTCTTTTTCTAAATTTTATTTATTATGTTACCGGCGCTGGTCCTGAAGGAAAGGTAATAAATATTTTTTATATAATATATGTAAATAATAGACTAAAAATACATATAATTATTCAAATATATATAAAAAATAAAAAACGTACTATAAATGTAAAATAATAATATTCATTATATTATATAGTCATGGCATTCCTTGGGTTATTATCTTTATTACTTATTACTAATTTCAACTTAACTGCTTGCTCTACGTTCATTTGATTTAAGTGAAAAGGTACTCTACAATTAGTTTACTATTTGTGCTATTAATTATTTAAACTTAATATTACGTAATAAAACTTACAAATATATATAAAATAAATGTAAAATATAATTATAGAAATAAATAAAAATAATGCCTTTTATAATTGATTGTAATGATAAACAATAGATTTTTTCTACATATTAAGTTGTATTACACCACAGACTGATCGTCCGTGCCTTTTTTGTTTCCATTTTATTCTTAATTTAATTACTGTATTTTGAAAAGTGGAATTCAATCGGCTACAAAGATCGGCTACTGCCGTATTATGGGCGCTTGTTTGGGTAATGCAAGCAGATATTCCTTGAAATCTATAATATAATATAATTAAAATAATTATCTTATTCCCCATGACATTTGAATTAAAATTTCTAAATGAGATACACATCGTCAGCTTAGGCGCCACCAGGACGGAATGTATAATGTATAATGCGGTCGATTCGTACGATGTTATAGACTGTTCATATTTTTACGTAATTTAAGAAGTATATATATATATATATATATATATATATATATATATATATATATATATATATATATATATAAAAAGATTTTTTTTACAAATAAAAAATAAAATATAAAAAATTATTTATTTTATATATATTTAAAATAAATATATATTAAATACAAAAAAATATATATAAAAAAAAAAAAAAAAAAAAAAAAAAAAAAAAAAAAAAAAAAAAAAAAAAAAAAAAAAAAAAAAAAAAAAAAATAAAATTTATATAATATAAAAAATATATATATATATATATATATATATATATATATATATATATATATATATATATATATACTTAAAAAGATTTTTTTGCCAAATAAACAATAAAATGTAAAACATTATTTATTGTCTAAATATTTAAATCAACTATAAATCACTTACCGGGAAATATATAGAAATAAACAAATAAATGAACAAGCAATACATTCAGACGTATTACTTGGCAAACGTTTATCGTTGTATCACACCTATCCACCAACAAAACCGAGCCTGGTTTCTTAAAATAACTAAATATAGATAGGGTACTTAAATTTAACAAATCCTACTAATGAAAAATTATATTAAAATAGTTGAGGCCAGCAGTCGTGACGCAGGGACAAAAGCGTGCACTGTAAACGCGACAGGTTGTAGGTTCGATTACCAATTAGGGGAATGAAATATTTAATATTTTGATTGTCTATTTAATATTTTCGTTCTATTAACAAGGCAAATTTTGCCACTCAGCACGCCCCAAGAATGCAGCGGACAGTGTCTTAACACTACGTTCTCAGATTCCCTCTGTCTACTCTGCCTCTGTCTAATCTGCAGTATGCAACGTGCTCTTAAATCTTAAAAAACTAAATTATTTTAGTAAAAGTTTTGGAGTACTGGAATCATTAAAACGCACGTTCTTGCTATACAACTTGTATAATGTTTAAAGATAATTAAAAGGCACTTACTACTGCAAAGTGTCAAGTATTAATTAAGCAGGTTTAGTCATTAAATAACTTCTAGACATATACTGCCTTTTAGTTGTATTCACTTAAACATAAATTTAAGAGCCTACCGAGTAGATATTAGCGAGTTCTATACAAGTTCGACTAACACATAAGGATCAGTAATCAATTCATAAATATATCAATTACTGACCTTCAATTGCAATGGAAGTAAAAATCGTTGAAGTACAGTATAAAATTAGGTAATATAATAACAGTATAAAATTAGGTGATAAAACCTAAAATATATCGTCGGCTTAGAGCACTTTTTTTTTATTTTCCATTATGTATATTTTTTACCATTTAAAAATTGTGTTAAAAAAATACCAAATTGATCTTTAATTGAGGCCAGTCGTGGCGCAGCGGTACGAGGTGTGACTGTAAAACCGACTGGTTGTGAGTTCGATCTCCACTCGAGGAGATGAAATATTTACTTAAATTTATATTTTCATTTCTTCGTTCTGGTTTCAAGGTTAAGCGCGGCGTTAAGTTCTGTCACTCAACACGCAATGCCTCCAGAATTCGGCAGAAAGTGGGGAATGGAGTGTCTTAACACTAGGTTCCCTCTGCCTACCCTGCTGTGTGCAGGATACAGCGTGAAGCTGATATATATCTTTAATTTATTTCATACTAGAGAATGTAAATTAATTTTCGAAATTGCAAAAACCGCCTGATAATACTTATACTCATAGAGCTTTTAAGGTTTTTATCTCTCTTGATAATATATAGTATAATCTTAGCAGGCTGCTAGCAGGTTTAAGCTGATGATATACAAATAAAAAAAATATAATATAAATATCCCTGGCTACACTCCTCCTTTGCTAGGCGAAATTGGCAGTTAGAGATACATTCACGTGCAGGATTTATCGTTGTGAACTGAATACAAACGATAGACTAATATAACTGCATACATTTATTGTGAAAAATAAAAAATCAGTTTCTGTTTACTATTCAGTTATGCTATCCAGTCTATTATATTTATATATAATTAAAAATGTTCTAAGTCCCTTAAAATACGTAATATTTAAAGCTCTCCTGAAAAAATAATACTTTGTAAAGTTTAGGTTTATTTGTAAAGTATTTATACATTTTATACAAACTACAATTTAATGATTATATATAAAAAACTAATTTAATTAATCTTAAATTTCATTAGATAAAGTCCCAAAATAAAAACAAACATATATTTAAAACTCTCCAGTATCTCCTTAAAAATTTTTAAAATTTAATGTACATATTTGTCGTGCTTATTCAGACTAACACTTTCACGGGTATTGTTTTGATCAGAGCAACTTACCTGGTAACTGTAAATTATTGGGAACAAAGCGCGGTAGGCGCCGTACTTGTAAAACTTTTAAAGATCATTCAAAATGGCGTGTCTGTTACCATTATGTTTTTTATTTTACATCATATACGTTATACAAGTATTGTTTATTTACTTTATAGTCGGTCCAACAGAACAACGAAGTTTGCTATCATAAAGTTACCGCGTGCGAGGCGAACACAGCCAACGCCAACAGGCCAGTTTGTGGAACAGATGGCCGTAACTATCCATCTAAATGTCACCTTATGAAAGCTCAATGTGCCGGAGAAACGGTAACGGTGGCGCACCGAGGTCCCTGTATAGGTGAGTTATTTTTTGTCACTCACATCTGATCCGATCAGCGGACTCTTAAAGTTATTAAATGAACCACATCGTTCGTAATACCTGCAGTTACAACGGGAATTGTGATTTATACAACTTACTTACTTAGTTTATATAATAGTTTGTGTTATAAACTTCATTAGGTCTTCATTTGACTTTATATTGTCTTAAGCCTGCTATGCGCAAAAAAAGCGTGAAGATTTTTGATTGCATTGAAAAGTTACAAAAAACATATATGCAACGAATCAGTGGATTCGAAATGTAATTAAACAATAAATAATGATTTGGCATTAGGAAGCCAATACAATAGTGATGTTAGTGTGTGTCTGTAGAGGGTCAGTCGTCGTGCCTGACGGTGCTGCGGTACGCGCTGGGCGCGCAGGGCGGGCGGCGCGCCACGTTCGTGCCGCGGTGCCGCGCGGACGGCACGTACGCGGCGGTGCAGTGCGCGGCCGCTGGCGCCGCCGCGGGCTGCTGGTGCGTCTCGCCCGACGGCAAGCCGCTGCCGGATACCTCGGTCAGGAATGGCAGGCCGGACTGCACCAGGACTGGTAAGTCCATCAAACTACACTTCTAATTTAGTCTTATTTAGTAGAATATGCAGCTGTTAATTTATAATATAAGGGGTACAAGTATGTGACTATAAACACGACTGGTAGTGAGTTCGATCCCCATTCGAATCAATTCAATATTTATTTTATTAAATGTATAGTTTCATTTTTTCGCTCTGGTGTCGTAGCAAAACGCGGCGTTGAATTGCGCCACTCTACACGCAATTTGGCGGAAAACGGGGATCCGAGTGTCTTAACACTAGGTTCCCTCGGCCTATCCTACTGTGTGCGGGATACAGCGTGAAGCTGATTTATATTATGTTTTTAATTTATAATATACACGTTAACGACAACAGTAATAGATGGATGGATATATATGTACATACGTCTCCACATGACATCAATATAAAAAAAAAAGATTACAAATTACAAATTTTAATATCTAATTCTATGTACTTAGTACATGTAGTCGTCCTTGTGGCAGGACCTGTTAACAAATCATTATGTTACGTGATCGTGACCCCTTGCACTACTGTCGTCCCCACTTATCTATACACGGGAGTCGTCTTTATTGAATTAAAATAATTTTATTCTCAAACACTCACTAGTTATTACATTGATATAATGGGCTTGGTTCACGGTGCAGAGAAACGTGATCTCTATGCGAAATTATAGTAATTTAATTACATAGTCATGTGAGCTACTGTCTTCTTACTCTTGACTCATAGATGAGAGACTAGATCTAAACAATATAGCAACCACTCATCTCAGACCGATTTGTGTACATGCATTTTTCGTAAACACAGCGATTCCTCTAACTGGAGCCAGTAATGTAAATATAATGCTTAATATAGTTTGAGATGAGCATATGTAAGTCAAAATTCTGTTTTCTTAAGAAAAATGCTATATAATAATTAATATCTGTACTGCAAAGCTAGTTGAAACACAAACGATTTAAACTGAATCTATTTTAATCGATTCACCATAATAGGGATATTTGAAAATATACAAATTATTAGTACTTATAAATAAATGAAAAAGCAATATAAAACATAATAAATTCTTGAGTTGATTTTTTATTTAAGTAAATTACATATTTATTTTTTTAATGTTACTGTATTTTATTATAAAAGGTAAGAAACATTTTCCATTTCATTTGAAATATTAAGGTTATTATAATTTCTAAGTCTGATATCCTTAAAATTTAGACGAATAATATAAAACATCAAACAGTTAATATCTATTATTATAAACAAAATTGTAAAAGTTCACTATTCTTTTCTTTTCTTTTTCTTCTTTTCTTTTCTTCTTATAAGTTCAATTGATTAACTCCATCATTGACATAAAAATTGTAACATTTTTCACGATATCTTTTTTCATTTTATAATTTTTTATCATCATTTTATATTTTTTTTATATTTATAAATCAAAGCACTACTATTTAGGCATTCTACAATATTCATTTAAACTTATACTATAAGGGGAATTTAAAAAAAACAATGCATATTAAAACATTACAAATCTAGATTCTGTTTTGTGAGTTGAGTTAGTCACTTTGTGCAGTGGCCCATATATTACTCCTTCCAGCGATCATAGGCAAGCGATGCCAAATTTCTGCGTAGTATCTTTTCGCGCAAAGTATTATTTGTTTATATTATTCGATATAAAACAGATTGCACTTGAAATATATTATTAGATCTAGAAAGATTCAGAATATCTAATCTGCATATTCATACCCCAAATTTCTTATAAATACAAAATATTATCCGAACCGTATCAGAATCGAAATGTTTAGATACTTTTACATTTATTGATGAACCCTCATCATAATATCATCGAAGATACTACTATTGGTCGATAGTTATACTCTTAACTATAGAGCAATACTAATATTTTCGAAAATTGATAAAAATTCAGCTATAAAAGTAATGTGCAATATGTACTATTGATCTGGAGGACTAAGCGCGACATTGCGTTCGCTGCCTATTACACTATGTTTCTGAAACTGGCAAAAAATAAAGAATTTAGATTCTTAACACAAGATAATCTCTACCAATCCCGCTATATGCTTGAAATCCATAATGATGAAATAAATTACAAAAATGATTATAAAAGATTTTGTCTATCATTCTTGGGGTTTTAAATAAACTTTAACAAGTTATTAGCCAATTAGTACTGGAAATATGGTTTATTGATTAGTAATTTCATTAGTATTGTCTTAATTTTTGGTAAATAAATGTAAAAGTGTTAATAAATCGATCAGTACAAATAATTTTATATGACGGAAGAAGGTAATCCAGACGTTACGAGGCACTCCTACTATGATCGAATTAGACGACATTGATGCCAATGTGCTCTAATATTGAACAGTGAGTGGCTATGTATTCTTGCAATTTAAGATGTGCCTAAATAGACGATTATCACTAAGATTAAATTAAAATATTTTCAATGCAAATTATATGATCATGTATAATTGTATGTATTTTTTAATAATTACGAACTAAAGTTCTTCCATTAAGGTATATTCGAATAAAATTCTTCATGGACTTAAGCAACCTAGTATGGATCATAAACATAGGTTTTTATAACATTCGATCGAGTGTTCTAGTTAAACCAAATTATAACAATGGGCTCTGTGATAGGTTGATAAAAAAAGAAAAGATTTATCACTATTCTACTATAAGGAAACTATCTGACTTAAATATGTGCGTTATATTTGTACTTCGATTTAAATGATGTAGAAAAAAACCACATAATATACAATCCATTTGAGAGATTTATTTAAAAGTATTATTTAGATACAAGAAGATAAATTAGTTCTAAAAGGTATATCATGTATTCATTTTTGTTTGTTTTATTAAAAAAGAATAATTCTACTAAAAACAATCGCATAAACGTTTTCCATTCTTGGGCTTAAAAAAATATCCTTAATCAAAATTCTTTGATAGAATTGAGTGCAAATTTGAGTCGCCGCAGGTCTAATCTTATTGACCCACGCAAATTTTTACCTGAGTTTATTTTTGTTACAAGCAGCGGTTTCTTTTTAACTCTACATCAAATAAAATTAAGTTGAGACGCTGAATCGTTTTATGTAAATTTGTTTAATCTTTTATAAGAAAAATGCTAGAAAAGTTTATGTAAAATTAAGTAAGCTTAGTCGATATCGCGAATTCCTGGACTATTTGATCTCTGCGTGCAAAGTTTAAAGGTAGAATTAAGGTTTCATTTAAATAATTTGTTCTTAAAAAATGTTAATGGATTGTAACGGTTTAAAAATAGTTAACCTCGGAGATAATTGTAATAAAAGTATTTCTTTAATATTTTAAAAAGATTATTGAAAAAATAAACAAATAAAATTTTCAGCTTGAATTATATCCCGAATGAATAAAGAACACAGTATATAGGTATAGATCTATTCTTTTCTCGGTGATATCGAGAACTACGCGTTACTCAATATTGAACTTGGCTCTCATTTCACATTTATGTTTTTGACATCCCATCAATATTTTTTAATATAAATAATTAATATAAAAATATATACTTTTTAATATTAAAAAGTAATTGTATACGAGTATATACTATTAATTATTAACAGATTGATATTTTTAAAGTTGAGCCTCCACAGTGCTCCGCCATCGCGCTCTGTTCTGAGTAATTCGCTTCTCCTCGGACCACGTCAGCCCAATTGCCTTCAGTTCCGCTGCAACTGTGCGCCTCCAAATGTGCTTAAGACGGCTTGGTTTTCTTGTCCCTTGTGGTTTATTCAGGGCTTGCCTTGGAATGTGATCGGATGCTCTTCTTAGGGTATGCCCAATCCGGCTTGGATTACACTTGCGGCGCCTTATTTGGATACCGATCGAGGTCTGAGAACAGAGATCCCACAGTTCTTCGTTGGAGCTCTTGTCGGGCCTTGTTTTCGATGTGTTTCGGGTTTTATTTTACTGACAGTAATTATCAATAATTTACAATTTTCACATTTTTTCCTGTGTATCTGTATAATAATCTATTTTTTTTCTATTAATAGTTAATAATTTAATAGTCTGTCTTTATTATCAAATATCATTTATGGATCATCTAGAAGTGGTTTAATCTTAGATGAGTGAGTGAGTTAGTCACATAAATGCAGGTTAAAAACTTTAACAATGTTTCTGTAACAGTTTGAGCTAAATTATTAAAATTTGACTTGACTGGACACGCTTGCGCGTGTCTTGAGTTCGTCTTGAGCCCGACTCACTGGGCATACTTAAGCAATGTAGACCGCGTTTTTGGCCAAATTTGCGTACCAAAATTGGAAAAGGTAACAAATGCATGTTGCGGTTAAACTACGCTAGTCATATGTACATACGTCTAGCGACATTGGTATCATGTATTGGTGCTTTATCTTGGCTTATGTATGATAAGAATCATAATAATAAGGTGCGGGTGTAAGGGAAGCAGACGATTAGGATTCGTTGTAGTTGTTGTGTTGTTGAGTGCGGACGACGCCCTGCGTAGGACGTTTTTGTAGTTGTAAAACTATATTTAACTACAGTATAAAAAATATTTTGCAATATTCCTATAATAGTACTAGTAAGTACTTTCCATGAAATATACATACAATTTTAGATTATACGGCTAAGAAATCGCTGGTTAACTAGTTGAGAAATGTCCATATAACATAAAAGTATTTCGCATTCCCGTCACGAGACCGATTGTATCGGACGCATCCGTAATAAATAGCTTGACTTGACAGTGGCTAGGAATATGAAGCAAGTCGATAAGCAAATAGTGCAACCCGTCGATAAATATTTAACTTATCCAGATAAGTATTCATATTGAATTGGAAAAATATTTAGCCCTTGGAAATTACCTATTAATTTATTTTATTATTTTAATGATCACAATTGTTGCAATGTGATTCATTTCACTTATTTAGTTATTTAACTAGATAAGATTACTATTAAAATTTATAAGAAAACTACGAAATATGAAATCATTTAGTGAACAGTGGCGAATGTGTTAATGCGATTTAGAGACTTTTTATAATCAAACCGTTATACACCAGAAATAGATGCTGTGAACCACATTCACTTGCCAAAATCAAAACTTGATTTTGGCAAGAAATGTTATAATTATAACATTATAATACAATATGATTTAAGTATAATATGAATTAAGATAAAAACGAACAAAACAGAAGACCTGCACTCGTCCTTCTCATTTAGTGAATAAGGTTTAAAATATTATACTAATTTAGGTTCATATCTAATCATTCATTAACCGTAGCTACATTTGGCAAATAATAATTTAATGTTGCATTATCCCTTTTAGCCATTTAGGTTGGTATGAGTGTTATGGGTAATGCTGGAACAAGGAGTAAACCCAAGATTACTCGGGGACATCTAATATTATCCAAACAATTTGGGTTAACTCAGCTCAGCTTCACGCTGTACTGTATGTATATGTTAAGACATATACATACAGTACAGCGTGAAGCTAGTGTTAAGACACTAGGTTCCCTCTGCCTACCCTGCAGTGTGCGGTTAAGTAAGAAAAACTATTGAAATAAATTTTAAATCGTGACTTATCCACACTTGCCTAAGTCTACCCAACGCTAGCTGGGTAATGTTAGATTAATTAGTGAAATTAATAAAACTTATTAATGAAATCATAAAACTTTATTATACAAGTAACATACAAGAGATAATTAAATTGCTAAAGCTCTTAATAGTATATTCATAACAACTTTCATGGAATAAACCTATTTCTTAAATTTATTATAAAAATAGAATTAAAAAATGTTGGCTCTCTCTCTCTTAAGCAACTTTTCAGTATAACTTCTCTAATTCAAAATACGGTAATATTTTGAATTTGAAACTTCTGTTTGAAATTCGTCTATCGTCTCTTTTTACTGTAAAATGCCAGTTTTAAACTAAGTAAATCTTGGTGTTCTTGAATAGATTTTGGTTTGTTTTCTTTGGAATCTTGAATTTAGGCAACTGTTTTTCTTTTTCAGTATGATTGTTAGCAATAACTTGTTTTAGAGAAGACGACGCTAAACCACCCTCGACACCGATACCAAACATAGCTGCATAAGCAGCTTGTTTTTGTCCATCGTGACAAGACCTGTTTTTTCAATAACTGAACAAATCTTAAACCTTTTAACTAACGCTTGCGATTTTCGTTTTTCATAGAGCAAACCAAGACGTACAAAATATGATATGCCTATGATATACTTAAGCACATTTTGTACGTCTTGGTTTGCTCTTTCTACACTGACATACGCTCGAAAAGGACGCAACACCTAATATTACCCATTACCCAGAAATTGCTAGACCTAAGTGAGTATGAGTAAATCCCGAATTAAAATGTATTTTAGTAATTATTCGGACTTAACCCAAAACGCTTAGGTAATACTAAGTGTACCCGGGTAATCTTAGGTTTAAATCATATAAGTCCTTAAATAATCGCTAATTATTAAAAATGTAGATGTTGTTTTTATATTAATTCACCATCATGTATTTAAAACTTAAATATCCCCTATAATATTTCAAAGTTCAGTTCAGTTTTCACGATATGGATCCCACAGATATGCAAATCGTCTTAGTATTGTATGTTAGGTCGTAACATCTTAAGCGTGCTTTACAAAGAAGAAATTATATTGGGTTAGTGCTGAATAGGATACAGCCACATAGTTACTTAAGCAAAATTTTTAAAGTTATTAAAATAAATTATAGAATATTTAAATTGAGTAGTATCTATACTAGTATTTCTCTTTCCTAAGCGAGGAATAACTCTTTAAAATTGTTAAAAAATTAATAGTACCTATCTAATTCGTGGTGCAAAAATATTTTATATACAATTCATGTAAATGAAAACATAATCGACACGTCTGATTGCCGCTGACCTATAAAAATCCCATTATATTGATGATTTCTTGTCTATAACCAATTTCACATTCAGATTTATGGGCAATTAGCTTGTGTTACTACAATTCTGTAGACTACTACTAGATACTCTGTAGACAGTCGGCTCTACTCAGCATTGCTCTTATAAAACGTAATAATATGAAATATATCAAACTCTGTATTATAAGACCAATCGGCATAAGTGTGACTGTAAATACGACTGGTTGTGGATTCGATCCCATTTGACGTAATGAAATATTTAATATTTTCATTTCTTCGCTATGGTGTCGAGGTAAAGCGAGACGTTGAGTTCCACCACTTAACACGCAACGCCTCCAGAATACGACGGAAAATTATGAGCAGTATCTTAACCCTCTGCCTACCCTTCTGTGTGCGGAATATAGCGTTAAACTGAAATAAAATATATTATGGAACCTATTACAATTAAAACCTTATAAAAAAATTGTGAAAAAAAACCGTATAGGTACTTCACACCTCAATCGTCATAGTAATATACCGATTTCATTTCATCACAAAAGTGTACTTAAAACGCTACTAAATTAATTGTATGGAAGACTATACAGCTGTGGTTTTTCTTAGAAACGAAGGTTTGTGTCAGACAGCTCGACGCCGTATCACAATGGTATCCTGTTTTTTGCTCCCATGTAGACAAATGTCGATTCCATGGGGCAAAAGAAAAAAGTTCCAGACATCGTACAATAGGATTGTTAAGACAGCTTGCCGCGCCTTTGATATTTTATATTTAGTCAAGTCAGCCTACCTGCCCTTACACTCGTAATTAATGCAGCGCGTCGGGGAGACACCACAGTGATTTCTGTAATTCACTTAGGTATCATTTATAAATATTGTAATATTGAAAATAGTAATATGTTCTTACATTATTTTATTTAGAGTCTAGCACTTATATATGAATATAATTTTAACTAGTCAAAAATATAATAATTATTTTCTAAATTCATCGATAATGGTAGCAATTTAAAAGCCTAATAGAAACAAAGTGATTATAGCTTACGCTTTGTTTCTATAAGATTAATATAAGAATAATATAACTATACTATATTATAATACGAAAAGCGATAGGGCCTGTCGCCTGCATGTCTGGGCCCAGACAGTCCCATTTAAACGCTATTCGGCATTCCCTTTTATACGTCCCGAAATGCCTGTTAGATTTAAAAGATATGAAGTAGATAGGTAGTCGTGTTCCACAAGTATCATTCATCGTAAAACCAATGTTTTAAATCATAGAAATTAAATAACAGTTTAAAAATGAACGGTATTTTTTTTATTATTTATATTTCAATTTTTATTAATTGTAAATAAATGATAAAGATTGGAAAAAATAATGTATGCTTATCCGAAATCACAGTCATCAGAGAAAATGAAGCCATTCGCCCATCGTTTAATTAAAAAATTTATGGAGACAGTATAGGCATTCGCAGGGAGCAGTCGTTACCGGTTTTCGTATTGACTAATGTTGTACATCACTGCCATTTGGACCGGTTGTGTAGACGACGCCCCCCGGCTCCCCCTTGCAGGACACCGCACACTTGCACCAAGTAACTACCACACGCCAGCCACATGTTACTAGATGCATGCTTCTTCTTTCACCCATTCACCAAATTGTAAGGTTTCGGACGTGATTAAATCTTTTTTTTTACATTATATAAATGTTAGAGTATATATTTTTTCATTTTAGTAATTTAGATTAAATATTACAAGTATGTAGAGTTTAAATATAGATTTGAAAATCTATATATTTTGACAATATATAAAAGGTAACGAACATAGACGACTTATATAAATTTTCCAGCGATTTTAAATTGGTAAAATTGCACCGCGAGGAAGATATAATTTAATAACAAAAAAGACCACCCACCAACTAGGAGACCATTCCAGATTAATTAAGTCACGCATACTGTCACATCCATCCAAGTCCACTATTTGTATTTCCATGTTAAATCAGTCAACACAATCATTAACTATCGCGAACATATTTCGGTAATATTATTATATTTTTAATTTATTAAAGAATTTAAACTAATTTATTCAAACATGCCTTTATAATTTTTTTTATTACAATTATTTTAGATATTAATTAGAGTCAAATATATAATTTTATTGCTATAGACATTTTATTTCAGGAAAGTCACAAACGAAACGGAGATCATCGGTTCGAGGTCAACGCAACAAAAGAAGTAAGTTAAATATATATTCCATTTTACAAAGCAATGTTTGGTGACAGAAGAGATTCTTAGCGAGAGCACAATTAGGATATAATTTTATGGATTTATTGACAACATTGAAGTAATAAAAAAAAACGTGTTCAAAATTAGCACTCACTTTCATCACTTTTAGAAAGACCGCTGTAATAGTGCGTTCACTTAATAACAATTACACTTGATTAGCACGCGATGCGCGCTGCGTGTTTCTCTATTTATCACGCTTGAATGATGCCCGACTTCACCCACTATAGAAATTGCCTTCCTATTTGAAATTTAAGTTCATTTTTACATAAAAACAAAACTAAATTTAGTGATTGTGTTGATGTTTTAAATTACATATTCTAAAAAAAATAAGTTTCTAAAAAAATGTGTTCTATGCTTTGTAAATAGTTTTTACCATTTAAGAATGCCATAATTATCTTTTCTCTATTTTCAGTCATATAAATTATTTGTTTTGTTACAAGGGAAAAAAAATAATGAAATATAACATTAATTTTGAATGTGGTTCTGAATTAATTATTCATTTTTTTTTTATTGTAAAGAAATCATTTAGAAGCACCTACGATAAGTATTATAAATTTAAGATATTTCATTTCATTTTCGTAAATGCATTGAGATTTTCAGCTATAGTATCTAAATCATATTGAAAAAAAAAAACAAATAGCTAAGAGAAACGTGACGTCATTTTGATATTTAGTTATTGAAATTGTATATAGTCTTTTTTAACCGTTGCCAGGTTGCAGTAGAGTAGATCGCGCTCAGTTCAATGGGAACTTAATAAAAATATTCAGCGGAGAATACGACCGGGCGCGGTCCGACCAAGGAGGGACCACTGTCGATCCCCGAACGGTCGCCGACTGGAAGTTTAGGGAACTCGACCGGGATAGAAGTGGCACTCTCCAAAAATCGGAATACAGAGGGCTACGACGCCTAATTAAAAAGGTATTTCTTTTAATATGCTTGAGTATTGTTAGTTTGTAATTAATTATTTTGTTTTCATTTCATAGGAACAGTCTTGCTTTTGTGAGGCCACATGCCATCTGGTTGATTAATGAGATAAATATTTGTATCAGTTTTTACTCCTTTATACTTATTTCGTTTCACGTTGTATCTCGCATATAGCAGGGTAAACAGAGAAAACCTAGCGTTAAGACACATCGTTCCCCAATATGTTCCGAATTTTCGAGATATTGCGTGTTGAGTGACAAAACTCAACGTCGCGCTTTGTCTTGTTACCAGAGCAAAGAAATGAAAAAAATAAATAATTCAATCCCCGAGTGAAAATTGAACCCACAACAATGATATTACTGCGCCACAGGCCCACTTCGGCTAGTTTTAACTTAAACCTAAAAAATAGAAGCTGTCTACATGGGCCATATTTTTCTTCATCTTAACGCATTCACTTTACCTAAACATTTAAAAGTTATTTATTCTATAATAAATAATAAAAGTCGAGTGTACATTTTGTAACAGCGTTAACAAAGTACCTACTTTGAGCTATAAAGCGAAAGTAATTAATTATTTATTGATTTTAATGCAGTCGCTCGGGGCTGTAAACGAACAATTTGCAATATAAATCAGATATCAACATTATTTATTGGCTTTCAATAAACAAGCTTCAGAGTTACTAATAATTTCAAATAATTATAATTACTAGAAAGTGAGGAACTTATGGACACTAAGTTCCCTCTACTTAACCTGCTGTATGCGGGATACAGAGTGAAACTGCTTTTTTTTTATAACTTGCTATATAACTAAATGGAATTATTTGTAATGGCTCCATGTTTATACGCGGCAGGCGTGTAAACGGACGATGTTAACAAGGATCTTTATTGTTTGTTACTTCACAAACAGGGCCGTGTTCCATCTAGGAAGATTGCTATATCTCAAGTGGTCTACCGGCTCTTAGATTCTAAAATGTAACATGTGGCGGCGTCGGCTAGTGCAAGTAAAAACTGGTACAATTATCTTTTAAGTCCGCTATTTGATTTTGATGTGTAAAAGTGTGCGAAGTGAACGCTGTAGAGTTTAAAATTTATTCCCTTTCGTTTTTTTTTGCTTATCTAATACATGTTTTATAGTGCTTAAGGTGTAAAATTTTACTTGATACTTCTATTATTTTAAAATGTTGATATATTTTTTTTTGTGCAACCAGTCTTATGTTGTCAGTCAATATATAAGACCGTCTTTGCATACATTTTATATGTATATACGAAAAAGGGAATGGTGTACAAGACGATCCCCTTAATAGAGAATGTTCGTAGTTTATACGATATTGAACTTATTATAGATTTGAAAGTATTTAATTATACGGTTTCAGAATGCATTTATTCTCATTCAGAATTCTGAGAATAAATGCATTCTGTAATAGAATAATTATAGCAAGTTTATCTGACCATTTTGTTTACATATCCGAAAATAGACCCGAAATATCTAATTTATACTTATGTATATCTCTAACGTTAGGTGTAATGTTTTACATTTTTTTTTAATTCTACAAGCGTGAGTCGGTTTCGTCCGCTAAAAATTTCGTTCATAATTCTGATTGTAGGTCAACGGGAATATGACTTATAAAAGTTGACAAATTTAATTTAACGTATGCTAACTTAAAATAAGAGCATTGGTTTGCAATGATTTTTTTATAATATCCATTTTTCAATGTTTTTCCTTTATTTGTATTATAAGTTCTCAATTCTTGCCAAATTTCTTCAATGTGGTTCTTCTTTTGTTTTGTGGTTCTTATTTTCTTGTACACCTACTACGTGATCATCTTCCATCAGCACATATTTTTAACACAGTGTTAAAAAGTATAAAAAAAACTCATATGCTGAAGCAAACTTCGTTCCTCTCCGTTGAGTGGCAGAAATCAACGCCAAGTTTTGTCTTGTCACTAAATCGATTAAAATTAATTAATTGATCTATTCTATTCTTCTCTTAAGGTAGTGAAACCAAAGAGATGTGCGCGAGCGTGGACGCGCGGTTGTGACAGTGATGGTGACGGGGAGATCGCTCGCGGCGAGTGGGCCTCCTGCCTGTTGGCCAATCCGGAGCCCCCCGCACCGGACTGTAAGTACCTCCATACAAAAAATTATTGAAGAAGACCCACATTTACTAAGCCGCTATCAAATCTAAGATCGTTCTTGAGATGCCGTTCTCTTTCAAAAATGACATATCTATGAATGAAAACGGCATCTCAAGATCAATCTCAGATTAGAGAGCGATTTATTAATATGGGCCCTAATGATTATTATTTGCACATTTATTTTTAAGGAGCGACCGCATTGCTATATATATATGCGACTGCTAAATGACTTCAGCTTCAAAGGTTGGTAGTTTATTTACTTCGCATATGAATAAAAACTTTTTACACTTCACCCTTAAATAGCCATACATATTTTGATAGTTTTTCATAATCCAGACATGGTCTCACTGCGCCATTTCTGTCTCTATCTCTATTCAAAAATCTATAATATAGTAATCAATAAACATATGCGCAAACATAATAATAATATATAGTCTCTCTCCGTTTCTTCATGTCGTTGAACGCAGACGACGACAACGGTCCAGAGCCGGAGCCCGACTACAACGAGGAGGAGCTCACGCCAGATCCAAGCTCAGGTAATGAGAGAAAACTTTTTTTATACATATAATAATAATGATGTACATGAAATAAATGTGAGGAAATCCACTATTGGGGGCATATATCGATGTATGCTAATAGAACCACAAAACGATGTTTTATAATTTTTTTGTCTATTTCTCTGCGAATTTGTCATCTCAGAAATGGCTTATGTGATTCTAATACTATTTCTGCTATTGTATTCTGACAAACTTCCCTTAGTATTAAATGTTTATTTCATTTTAATCAATTCATAAATATTTAGACTAAGTGGCCCGAAATGAGGCCCTATCATAAATGTATTTTAAAACATTTATTAATCTATTTAAATATACACACAAAATTCGATTTGGATCCGTACAGTCGCTTAGGAAGAGTGACTTAATTTGGACTGTAGTTTAGTATAATGAGTTTCAAAGAAAAATGAATAATATCTTTTAACATAAATTGATAACAGTTAAACTTTGTCGTTTAATAGCTTATAGTTTCGTATGTTTTGATAAGTTAACGTTTCTTAGTATAACAAATATTAAAAAAATATATACAAACTTTGTTCATGATTAAATTCTATACGGTTATCAGAATTACAAATTTATCATTAACTTGGGTTAACAATAGGGACTGTTATACGACATGTACTAAAAAGTGGCTCTGGCGATATTTAAATAATGAACAAGAAGTTAATTCAAGCGTTACATTCGATAAAGTAATTCGGTCAACACAAATAAATATTGGCCTTAAAATAAAGACCTAAAATAACCACACCACTTAAAGGATGACTTAAGTGTCTCCAGTTCGAGACGATAATCAAAATTCTTAGACATATTACTCACATTTGGATTTCACTAGAGAAGTGACTCAGATTTCTGATAAGTCTGTGCTTAAAAATAAAAAAAAATGTGCTTAATCTTTCCTATAAATGTGACTGTGCGTTATTAGAACTCCGTGCTACCAAATGAGCAATGTATTTTGTTATACTGGTAGATGTATTGATATAATCCGAAGTTCAATTCTTGATATCTTCATATCAAGTTTTTTTAATAATTCTTAATATCAACTTTTTAAACTGGAAATTTTGTCATGTGTAATGTGTCAAACAGACATACAAATGTAAACAACAAATAAAATTTGTTATATATTTATGCTTGAACTTAAATGAAATGAAACACAAAGTTCACAACAAATGTGAATTTCTAAATTACAAAAAATAATTTCCTCAATATTTCCTGAATATAAGGATAAATGACGATGGTTATTAAAAGTGTTAGTTAGGTTTTTACAATTCCTTTTTATTATTAGACAGCTTTTTCGATTGAACAATATTTTCATTGTTAGGCACAAATATATATTTAACTTTTAATGGAACAAAATATTGTTTTTAGCGTAGTAAACAAACGGACCTCCATTTACCACGCACCACCTAACCTTAAGACATTACATGTTGAATGGCGGAAATCGACGTAATAATTCACGATACCACGAGCTTCAATCGAATCCTCAACCGTCGCGTTTACAGTCAATCACTGTGTCGTTGGGCTGTAAATATATATATAGTGTTCCGAAACCGATGATAATAGAAACGACAATGTTTACAGTTTTACCAGGTATCATGAGGAATTCCTTCGCGCCCGACGGATCCGTGGTGAGAGAGGACGAAGCAAACGACTGTCTAACAGACAGACAGGCCGTGCTCGATGAACAGGTAAACTATTATATAACTACAGCAAATGCGAATAATTATATATATTTACATGTTATGATTATCTTGTTATACTCTAAAAATGGTGTAAATTAAGAATATGTTGTGTTTATGAGAAAATTTTCTTCATACATTCTACATATATATATCTGTAAGTTTACTTGAAACGCATTTCAAATGGAAGCTAAAAGGTGACATCATTTGTTTAAAATGTCTTATTCTACATTCTATATGTATTTTATTTATAATTAAAATGTATAAAGCTTTCTTTACCTTTGAAATCTATATACCTATGCGAAATATACATATCAAATGACATATTTACAAAATTAGTTTTCGTATTCAAAATAACCGTTCCTATTTATATATTATGTATGTAATGTACTAATTTAGTAGTTAATAATAATAAAATTCGTATAAAACTATTTATAAAACAAATATGAATTATGTTAGTAATATAGTAGAGCTACGATTGATGTAACTAGCGACTTTATTTTATTGCGAAGCACAGCGATATTATACCATAACTATTTAGAATTTATCTTTAATATATCCACATTTTATTTTATTTTGCGAAATTTGTTCGTGTTTTTTTACTCTTTATACGGTAAATTGATTGATATATATGGCTTGCTAAATATTATTATGTTAAAAATCATGAAAGATGAGTATTAATTAAATTAAATATCTTGCGAATTTATTTTATGCATCGACAATATCGAGGCCGTCGTGATGCAGTGGCTCTAACTGTAATCGCGAAAGTTGTGGGTTTGATTCTCACTCGAGGAATAATCTATTTTGATTTCTTTACTCTTGTAACAAAACAAATCGCAGCATTGGGTTCTGCCACTCAAAACACAATGCCTCGATAATTGGGCTGTACGTGTGGAGCGGCGTGTCTAACACTACGTTCCTTCTACTATCCCTGCCATATGCGGGATACGATCTGTTAGTAGTATTTTTATCTAGGATATTTATCTATATATAGACTTTCACATTTATTGTAGAATAACTTAGTTTTTAAATAAATACTCGTGAGTTTATTATGTCCAGGAACAAAAGACACACGAAATGGCAGTGTGTCTTAATAAGCTTCAATTAAAAGCATTTGTAACTAATCTTTGTTAAGAGTGTGAATCCGGACCATACCATCTGATATTAGAGATAAAAGATATAAGAATACCACACAACGGTCTTAGGTGTGTTTGATGTTTTTTTTTTTTTATTTTAGATTTCAGTGAATTGTATTTCTGCATGTACGCTACATTTTTTTTTAATTATACACGCATAGACTGCGAAATAAAAATATCTCGCATTATATTTAAATAAACGTACATTTAACTATACGCTAGTTAGTTGTACTAGGTACTAGCTAGTATGCTAACTACTATATAAATTGTATTTTTTTTTTCTTACATAGAGTAAAACGGACGTTTTAATACCGATTTTAATAATTGCAATACCGATACAAAGTTAAATATCTCTCCAACAGAAAGCGGGTACTGCAGTACTCTACGTACCAGAGTGTACTGGCGACGGGAGGTATGCTCGGGCCCAGTGCTACCGCTCCACCGGGTACTGCTGGTGCGTGCACCAGGATACCGGGAAACCAATCCCGGGTTCCTCCGTCAAGGACAAGAGGCCTGACTGCGATGCAGCCCCGCAACACGCCAGCCCCATGAGAGGTGCGACTAACTACGAGTTATTTTTTTTTAAGAGCTTGGATTGGCTATTATTGTCGTCATCTCATGTTAGGTGTCAAAGATGAATGAATCAAAAATAGCCTTTGATGTATTCCAAGGGAACACACCATTCCTAAGAGAGTTTTTTGTTCTCTATTCGACGCATATGTTTTATGTTTAGACTTTTTGATAATTCTTTATTGGATCGGGTATGCCTTGAAAATAATGACACAAATTTTGGATGAAAAAAATCAAGTAGTTACGTGATAAGTGTAGTAAAACAAGAGATGATAGATTATTCGCTTACTGAATTTATAATCATCTATAAATTACTTAGACGTCTACATTTGTAAAATAAGTCAACTTCACGCTGTATCCCGCACACAGCAGGGTTGGCAGAGGGAACCTAGTGTTAAGACACTCCCCACGTTCCCCAATTTCCCGCTCAATTCTTGAGGCATTGCGTGCTGAGTGACGGAACTCAGCGCCGCGCTTTGCCTCGATACCAGAGCGAAGAAATGAAAATATTAATTTAAATAAATATTTTATTTCCTAAAGTGGGGAACGAACCCACAAACCGCCTGGTCTACAGTTGTATTATTTTTATATTTTATTTATCATATAGAATATCATTGGTAAACTTGTCCTATATAAAAAGTTGGATAAATTCCAACCCCAAATGTATAATAGTAAGTGACGATTTAGTTAACCTCATATAATAAAATTTGAAAAAAATGTTCAAACCTAATTGTTTTGAACTTTAATAAAATAAAATAAACAATGCAACATGAATCTTATATTATTTTAAGAACTACAGTCGTACAGAGGCCAGTCGTGGCGCAGAGGCACAAACTGTGACTATAAAACCGACTGGTTGTGGGTTCAATCCCTACTCGAGGAGATGAAATATTTATTTAAATTTATATTTCCATTTTTTCGCTCTGGTGTCGAGGCAAAGCACGGCGTTGAGTTCTACCACTCAACATGCAATGCCTCCAGAATTCGGCAGAAAGTGGGGAACGGAGTGTCTTAACATTAGGTTGAAAAACCCTGCTGTGTGCAGGATACAACGTGAATGAGAACTGATGATTGAACCTGATTTAAGAACTACAGTATTAGCTCAAAATAAAAATAACCTATTGTCAAAATGTCTACCCCCTACCCGAATACGTGCTTTGAACGGTGTTACTTAGGGCGGCACTGTCTTGCCGGACTCTGTTCTAGTACTATAACCTGATAGCCTTAATTACTTTAATAAGATATTAATAATCAGCTATTATTTTTTAGTATTACACATGTACAAATCTATAACTTTTATTTAAATGTACTGAATAGGGATACTAAATAAAACAACAAAATAAGGAACAATGCTTGTATAAATTCCTATTACAAAACTACCATGTTACAAATACAAAATTAAAGCAAATACAAAATGTTATACCAAAATCTAATATTTTCAGCTAACATATATGTATACATATACCGTAAATTTGCCTCTAAATTGCTTACATCAATTCTAACATGTTATAAATAATGAGTTTACAAAAATAGCAGCATTCTAAATCTATATGCAGTTAAAACACAAACAATCTCCGTGGAGAAAAAAAAAAAAGTTTATTTGACAATAAATAAATATAATAAATTCTGAATGTTGAAGCTTGATGTAGCAAGAGACCATTATAGTACTGTA
This sequence comes from Heliconius hecalesia formosus, assembly GCA_018249775.1. Lineage (NCBI taxonomy): Eukaryota > Metazoa > Arthropoda > Insecta > Lepidoptera > Nymphalidae > Heliconius > Heliconius hecalesia. The sequence goes on from DWMY01000024.1 coordinate 36,623, forward strand.
AAGTAAAACTAAGTTATCTAAATCAGTATTCAATCATAACACTAGAATACAGGCAACGATTTACATGTTCATAAGTACATAAGTTTGTTGCATTGAGTACTTGGTTACTACAAATACACAATATAACATCACAAAAAGAGTGCTTAAGTAAAGAATAGCATTACAAATAAAATGATTAAGTGATTTTTATAAGTTCACACTGTCAATAAACATAAACTCTAATTTCTATTCATGTCTATTTAAGACTAGTAAATGTTATGATACTCCACTTTCATAGTATAACACAAATTCAATTCCCTACAGGTTGTCCAGAACCAATGAAGACCAATTTCCTACGGGACCTACTAAATTTCTTCATATCAAAAATGACGACTTCCATCAACGGCACCGGACCCGGGTGAGATATAACAACAATATACAAAAACAAATGTACACAATAGAACCGTGGTATAAACCCATCACGCAGAAAACACATACTGTTAGTATAGTATACATATAATGTATATTTAATACAAACTATTATAATAATTATCTATCAATTTCACTAATAAACGCATAGTAAATATTGCACTCTTATAACGTGACTGACAACTAGAAAGATATACTAGAACATTAGAATAATTCGCTAAAAAACATTTTTAACTACACTATAAATGAGGCCGACATGAAATAATTACCAAATTCACTCAATATTTTATTTGAGAAACATTTAAACATCTATTAGTAATGAAAATACATATAACATTTGTAAAATTTAAAGAGAGTAAAAAACATGCATACATTATTACTATAACAGACGTGAATCGGTTAACAAGTAGACTATCAAATTATTTTTTATTGTTATTATTATTATTTATTAAAATCAGTAATAATTAATTTGATAGCTATTTGATTTACTGCCCAGAACATACTTGTATTTTTAAATAACACTTACAAAAGAGAGCTAAATATCTTATGATTAATGTTTAATAAATAATCAATTACTTATCAACTTATTCACGTATGTTATGGGTTTAATGAAATAATAAAATTTTCAATTTTTTTTAATTCTGATCTAAATGAATCTATCTTGTTATACCTAACAATTGTTTTAATAAACAGCGATGTGGTAAAATGGGGGGCGTCTAAGGAGGAGCAAGCAGCCACATGGACTTACGTAATGCTTGACAAAGACAAGAACAAGGCTTTGGAGCGCCGCGAGTGGAAGGCGTTCCATCAACTTATATCTAACATGGAGCCTTTGAGAAGGTGTGGGAGGAAGCTGCCACGGTACTGCGACGTTAACCACGACACCAAAATCAGTATTACAGAATGGATGGCGTGTTTAGAAGTAAAACAAGTCTCACAAGGACAAACGAGTAAGTACAGTAACATTTTGTTGCTAGTGTATTAATATGTATTTAACATATAATACATGTTATAATATTGTATAAAAATATTATGCTATGACTTTTATGTCTATGTAAAAGTAAGCTTGAATTGTTATTGTAGTCACAAAAGCGATTGGACGACTCTACCAAATTGAGTTTTTTTGGACAATGATTATTAAACACGATGTTGTTTCATTTTCAGCGGAAGCCACCAAAGCTCCAACAAATCCAAGAAGAAAGGGACCAAATCCCCTTGAATCTTTTCTCAAAGCTGACGATTAATTTATTGTACTATTTAAAATCTCAATTTCTTGCAACAAATTTATAATTTCAATCTGTGTCAGTGTTTGTGATAAACCAGTGAAGTGACAATGACACACTTGTACAGAGCAAGGGAGACTTTACTTGAGAACTCTATGAGATGCTGGCGAATACTAAATTAATTTATTAAATAAATTAATTTATATAATGGATAGTCTCAATAAATTTATTCATATAAATTAATTTATATAATAGATAGGTATAAAATAAATATATTTTTTTATAATATATAGTATTCTTGCCTCGTTGTTGGCTATGAATGCTTTCACTTTAGTGCATTTCTATGTGAATCGCTTTTTTTTATGTCGTGTAATTAGTTAGTGTTGTCATTTGGTACTCGGTATTATAAAAAAAAACTTATTTATCGCAATTACCTTTTATGTATTTCGATGTAATGTCGCTAATTTTTATGATATGTATGTTAATTTTATTTAATATAGCTTATAGCTAGTTACTACATGTGCTTGTGTCGATATCGACGTCAAGTCTGAACAGATGGTATTAAATGTTAAATTATAAGCCTTAATTAAACATCTCCAGTTTTAAATTTATAATGTATTAAGTTAATATTTATAAAAAAAATTAGTCAGTATAAAATGTAAAAGCTATGTGATATATTTTTTTTTTCATTTCTACTACTATTTCTAAATAAATAATTTAGTATCTGACGTGCCGTTTCAACAATTACCTAGTGACCAGTAAAATTATAACATACACATAATATACTAAAACGGGGATGTTCACTTATTAGGACATTTTGGTTTGAGGACAGTTTGTTTATACTCATCGATGGTCTCTGTGAGAATTCTCTGGAAAATGCTTTCGAAGACTTGGTTCTTGACGATGACGTCATCAGCGTGAAGCGACGTCCACTCGGGCTCGCACCGCCGCCATTCCGCAAACAATATGTCGTCGATGTGGTCAGAGCGCCTTGCGCCTACGCCTGTAAACATATATAGAACAATTATTTTATTAAAATTTAATTAGATTTTGTTTACTTTTGATACATTTAAAGTTACCTAGTGGGCTTCTCAACATTTAAGATCGGTTTTAAGTCATTAATTGGTTCTGTAATCAATTTATAGAAAAATAAGCGACCAAAAGGCGGTAGTGAATATTATAGCCAAATTATACATTTTTTTACATAAATTGTATCCTATATTGTTGTTCTGGTCTGTTCTCATATAAATCCATTCAGTGTTCTTCACATGTAAGTGGAACAAACCTCACAAACTACTTATAATATTAGTAGAATTGACTTGTTTTTTATTTAACATACTTAAAAAACAAAACAAAAGCAATAAAAAGACACAATTTTTGTATGAATGTGATTAAAACAGTTTTTGTTAGTTTTTATTGAAAATCAGTATAAGTATTCAGTAACTTGCATATATTTTGTTTATTTTTTAAGATAATACACTTGAGATCCGTAATTAGACAAAAGCTATAGGTGGCTCATCTACTAGACAAATTTAATAAACTAAATTAAAGTGTAAAATAAACAAACCTGAAACAACTGTTGGTTGAACACTTGTTAAAACCTCTTTCAGGTCCGTTACTGTTTTACTAATAAACTTTTCAGTAGTGAGCGGTGACTTTGACGGTAGAAAATTACATGTGTCCCAATATTTCTCGTTATTCTCCACTTTCTGCTTTTGTATTGCATCTCGACAATAATCAGTAATGAATACGTCGAAGGGATCATTTACAGCGATGTCGGTGACTGATTCGCTTATAATATCTTTTATTTTTCGCTGCACCGTTTCGTCTATGTTGTAATTCCTTGGCGTTTTCGGTTTGGGATCGGACGGTGGAGTGTAAGGAGGGGGAGGCTTGTCCGGGATCTCCCGCAATGCTAACAGATGACACTGCTGCTGTTCTAGAGCTTTAATCTGTAACAATAAAACGATATATTTAATATCAATTATATATTGAATTGCTGAAATCAGTACTCATTTGTCTTATAAAATACAATACTATTTTACATTTTTGTTATGAATTAAAAATAGAACAAATAATACACAGAACAGAATACTGAATTAAGTCTAATAAAAAATAAAGTACATTTAAAGATTTTTTGTCTCCTTTAAAATTGGCTATTTTGAATTTTAAGTTAACTATATTAGCATAGAATTATATTTTTAGTAATTAACTAAGAAGAAATAAATACGTTTATTACCTCTCGTTCTATTTCTAGCTGTTGTCGACGTAACTCTTCAGCTTCGAACTGAGCTGGAGTGGTAAGTAGAGTACTTGAGTTAAGCGACTGATTACTGGCAAAGCTGCTATCATCTAAAATATACAAAAAATTTTTCGAAACGCTTAATTGCAAGCACTAAAAGATCAAAGACCAGTCGTGGCACAGGGGCACAAAGTGTGACTGTAAAATCGCCTTGTTGTGGGTTCGATTCCCATTCGTGGAATTAAAATATTTTTTGACATTTATATTTTTATTTCTTCGCTCTGGTGTCGAGGCAAAGCGCGGCGTTGAGTTCCGCCACTCAACACGCAATGTCTCCAGAACTCGGTGGAAAGTGTGAAACGGAGTGTGTTAACACGAGATTCCTATCCTGTTGTGTGCGGGATACAGCATAAAGCTGTTATATGTATTTTAACATAAAAGATAGTATACTTGTTATAATCATTATATTAAGAGTTTATAAAAGGGGCCTTTCAGGGCTTAAAATGGTCTGAATAAATATAGATCAAAAATGTAATCAATCATTAATTATGCCATATAAAAAAAACATTTTTATGACTAATAAAAAGATTTTCAGATTAAAATATAACCTATGTAGCATTGATAATTTTAGCTTTACATAGGTGAAAGAATTTTTAAAATTTGTCAGTTATTTTTTTGAGTTGAAATAAAAGAAATTAATAGAAAATATTTGAGTCATTACTTTAAACAATATTCAAAGACAAATTCAATTCTTTCAAAAATGGCATTAGGAAAATGGACAATTGAAAGTTTCTAAAATTCAAATGTGAGTTCTAAATAAATCGTTAAAATTACTTTACACATATGTTTATGTTGTATCCATTTTCTTGTATAGTCACCATATTTTTTTAGAAAGTAGACAATTTAGAACAATAATAGTGCCCTAGAAGTCGATCGTGTCATGCTGTATCCTGTATAATTCAGGGTTGGCAGGGGAAGCCTAGTGCCAATATCCCGTGTTGAATGTGTGGAACCCCCATGTTGAATGTAGGAAAACCCTTTGTATTAGGTAACTTACCTTGTGAAGTTAATGAAGGCGTCTGCCCCAACCAGGACGGCACGTCCGTCTGGTCGTCGCCGCCCGCCGCAGCCCCCGCTGGGACAGGCAATGGCCCAGACACGCTTACAGCTGCCGCTTCTTTACTTTTATTAGCCTGCATACCCACGGACACCAGTAGAGGCTCACATGAGCATGATACATCCACATGGAAAACATCATTGCTTCTATCCTCAACTGGCTCAATACTATCAACACACTCTTTCCCTCTATCGCTATTTTCTTGAACTGCATTCGTAGGAACAACAGAATCTTTTATCTCATCAATAACATTATCATAATTTTGTTCTGAACTGTTTTTCAATTTCTCCTCTTCAGCCAGACCCTTGTAAATCTGGTCGAACTCTTCTACAAGACTTCTTGCAGTGGAAGGAGTACTAGATCTATCTATATCTTTTATTTGTTCCATAAGATCTTCAATCATGACGTCATTGTTGGTAACGTGATGCGTGTTACTTGTATGTACAATATTTTTTAATGCCTCCTGGTTTACTTCATACTGTTTACCGCTACTGAATATTTGGGGTAATGATAGATTGTGAAATAATATGTTAAGATAGCCGCCATCGACTACCACAAAATTTTCGTCAGTTGTATTAGTCGAGTGATCCACTTGATTTATGGTAATACTATCACCAGTTTGCACATATTTTTCAGCACTAGTGATACTTTTTGATACAGTGGATGTAAGTATTGGAGCAGATTTTGGTCGAGAGGTGGTACTGTCATCACAGCCACTGCTAGACAGCTCAAAACACTTAACAGGGGCTAAGTGGCGGTCAACCGAGGTACTTTGTCGCAGCCTTTTTTTGCCCAAAACCATTTGTTTTACATCAAAACTATTTCTTAACTTCAATTCGATATTCTTCTTGGTCTTCATAAGTGCCAATTTACGCTTTTCTAGCACTGTTAACAGAGCTTTCCGCATACGTTGCATTTCACCACATTCCTGTTGCAATTTCAAAAGTGCTCCGCGCTGTTTCTTCTTCAATGTCGATATATCTATATTGTCTTGCTTCTTTTTATTTTCTAAATATAAAATTTGCGACTTTGTAAAATCTTTTAATGCATCTTCTCGCATTTTTAGTATAAACAAGATTCCTTTGGCTCGTCTCTTCTCATCTCGAATGAGCAAGTTGAGCTGAAACATAACACACGAAAAGCAGTTGTAATATGATATATTGACATAATACATAAAAATTTATTAACATTTCATCAACAGTGACATAAATTAGTTGCCTTCACAAAGTTCTATACAGTCTTTGTTATCGGCTAAATACAAAGACAATAGTTTCATAATTGTTTACATTTGAAAAATAACACTCACCAGACAAAGATTCTTCGAAGCCATTGTGTCATTATCATCAACATTAACATCTTCCTCAAATTTAGACAGAAATGATCCTAACTCTATATTACTTAAGTTGTGACCATTATTGTTTATAAAATGTTCAACTTTCTTTTCTGTAACACTCTTTTCAGATAGAGAACAACTCTCTAAGTATTGCAAAGATTCAAAAAAGGAATCAATAAAATTGAGTTCCCGTTGGAATTGCTCACAAATGTAGTCACGTTGATGTAATAAACTGCTATTATCTTTTATTGTGCTAATTATGTCTGACGGCTTCATTAGTTTATCATTGTCAAAAACGTATGAACAATTAAATGAGGTCAGATCTTTTAAACGGGCCAAATTGACATGTGCTTTATCATTTTTGTCGTCATATTTATTATGTTTATTGCAAGAGTCTTGATTTTCCATTTCTTGTTTAAAAACTGACACAACATTGAAAGGATAGCTATATTGATTGGATGATAGATGAGATTGCAGCATTTCATTATTGCCAACAACATGAAAATCTATTTTCTGTCTGGTTGTGTATGTTACAGTTGCTCTGCTTATAATATATGAAGTATTATTATTAAAATGAGATTCAATAAGTTTTTCCTCATTTCTCATAGATTTTTCAGTACATGGGTTATTTTTAATGTAATGATTATCTTTATTCAATAAGTCAATTACTTCTTCTTTGGATATATCACTGTGTTTGTTCATTAAGCTTACATTTGGTATATCAAGACTATCAAAGGATTGACTCTTGGTATTCTCTACAATGTTATTAAGTGAAAAATCTTCACTCATCTCAGTAACTTGGTCTATTTTTATTGGTAATAAATTAGTTTCAATCATTGCATCCTTTACATTCATCTCATTTGTGACTTGTATACTAGAATCTGCTGTGGTTAGTGTAGTTTTGTTGATATGCACATTATGTGGTGACATTGTTGTTGCTACATCATGCTTATCTCTTTTATCCTCAATTGGTACATGTATTATGGAAACTGGTTTATTTGTCCCTTTTATACCAGAAACATCTGAAGCCTTATGGTTAAAAATCATTGGAGATTTATTAATTCTTATCTTTTCTGTTACTACTGGTTGCACAGGACTTTTTTGAAAATTATGTTTAAATTTGTTTTTTATTGTAGGGTTTTCTTTTTCAATTGCTTTATCAGAGCTAATATATTTTTTGTTTACACTAATTTTAGAAGGTATATTTTGATTTCTTCCACTTCTTGCAGATTCTGTAAAATATGAAAACATTAAAACATTAGAACTAATTGACATGCTGTCAATCACATATGAATCAAAATTTATCAAGTATATCAAATAAAATTTACCAATAGACCTAGTGCTTTTATTAAAATTATTACTTGTTTCACTATCTAGTTTCATGATTTTACTGTGTCTACTTCCCAATTTAGAAACATTATTTAATTCTTTCTTATATTCATTGGCATTGGTATTGACTATAACCCTAGAGTCTTTTGGAGCTGAAATAAAAAAAAACATATAGTAAATTTAATAAATTATAAAAAATTTATATTCATATAATATTAATTTCACAAATCAAAATACATACTTCTGGAAGAGTAACTTGTTTTAGAAATGTTCTTCTGTAATAAATGCTTTTCCTCTTTACTGTCTGTTTCAATAGCTCGATTAATCATTTTATAAGAAGGTTTTTTTAAGTTTTGTGCTGTAATATAATAGTTAATTTATGTTTTTACTAAATGGTGTGAACCATACCAATAATATACTAAGGATTGCCAGCCAACATAAAGCAAAATAAAGCTGGTAAAATCATCAATGAAATTTAATTTCTCTTTATATAATTATACTCAGATAGAAGTATTACTTATATTATATACTCAAAATAAAGTTCAGTCCTATATACTGTAGAACAGCTGGCAACCATAAATACACTTTATATAATGACTTAAATATATAATTACAGAATTTAGGGTGAAGATTATAGTTATCTTCTCCTATTGCAATAACTTTTCGTTTATAAATATCTGATGCCATTGTCTGAGATGAAATTGTGACTTCTGACTTAAGAGACCTACGACTCTCACGTATTGGCTCTTCAATCATAACAATCCGACGCAGTCTAGGTTCCAATGGATTTTGTGGCCATAATACTAAAAATAAAATGTTATTTAAAAAACAAATTAACTTTAATTTTTTTGAAAGTGGATATGTGCAGTGTACATTCTCGAAAATACATTCTAAAATCACCAAAATATACACGAGATCGCAATTTATTATTATTAATTAACTTAATAGCTACTATAATGAGTTTGCTTCCATTTTATTGTATCAAATATATTTATTATAAATATAATTTAATAAATGCATAATATGTGTAAACGATTAAGAAATAACAGGGTTTAGGATAGTTTTTATTAAAAATTACGATGATCTTATCCTAAATACTTAAAAATAAATATGGATGTCAATTGCCTTACCATCGGATTTTATATCAAAATCAGGTATACGAGTATACTTGACCACAGATTTATTTGGTTTCATATGTAAAAAAGGGTATGACAAATTATTTATTTCCATGTAAAGATTAAGCAGTTTATTAATTTCGGCGTCCTCTTCCTTAGATGCTGAAGCATCCATTATAAGATTAATATTTTTTGAAATCTAGTTTATATTTCATAATCCTTGCTTTAAACAAAAATATATTTTCACACTGAATTAATATCATTAATTTAAAGCTTGTTTTTATTTGTAAAAATTCATGCTGTGATTTTTATTCTTTTTTTGCTGTCATTTTTAACCCTCATTGTCTGTTTTTATTTCAGATTGCTACTTCCTGTTATCTAGTTTCTGTTTAGCAGTTCTGGCAGACTTGGCAGTGTTCTAGTTGTCTATGCCTCTTCTTAGTTTTATTGACTATATAGTCATTCGTATTTGTAGACTATGGCTCCTTGGGGATAGAATTAATTACAAAAAATTGATCGAGTATATTATTCTTACTAAATAATTATGAACTTTGAATATAGAATATAATATATAAATTTGTATATTTTTTATTTCATAATATTCATTAAACTATATTGTTGTAAAAAAAAACAATACTTTTTTTACTTACAAATGATAATTTGTTCAGCGATATAAACAGCTGCTTAAGCTTAACCTTGAATATTATTTCATCAGAAGATTTAAGATCAAGTTCTTAGACTGAGTGTATTAAGTCATAGCGAAAATGTCGGAAAAATAAAATATCAAAGATAAAAGGAGAACATATACGAAGTTAGTCGAAAATCTAAAACCCTTTGGGTATATATGTTCTGTGGTCTAAATTGTGACACTTAACATAATTTGAGGAAAGGTTCAAGTCTCAAAGAATAGTTCAATATATATTCTTTAAAACTTTTGTGGTTACAGTGATCTTAATTCTTCAGTTTGTTATTTCCATTATAATTGTATTATTTAGTGTCATCATTAAGACTGAAGTTATTTGAATGCATACCTATTCTAGATGGTTGTATATACATACATAATGCAGTGAAGTCATTAAGTGGCGAGTGGTTGGACCTTTTGTTGTTGAAATAAAATGTAGATAGATTTCATATGACTGACCTAACTGATTATTAAGAATCTATTGATTCAGTTTAAAGCATGGACAAAGTTGGTTGAAACTTAGTAATATGTCAAAAAATGGCGAAAAAGACAATGAATTCGTTTTTACTTGTGCTGATTGAATTGTGATACGTGCGTAATTGTTTTGTTTTTCGTTACTGAATTTCGTCATAAATGTAAGTATTTCTTATTATTTTTATCATTAAGCTTAATAAAATCAATGTACTGATTAGTATTGCCTATTATATGTCATATAAGAGAATCTGAAAGTATATATAGTTATAAATAGTTACGCTTACGACCTAGATGGAAATGCGCATGATAAGAAAGCCCGGTGCAGTCGCTACCTGTAGGCGATCGCGAGCAGTGCTCTTTCAGTTTTAATACTGACAGATGATAAAAATTTTGTTTATATTGGTAAAATCGAAGTAATAGTTGTACTGTTGTTTTTCATAAAAAACTGAATATGATACAGAGCAATTAAAAGAAATCGAATCTTTTTACGACAATGATAAAAAAGTGCAGGATGCCAAGGCTTAAGTAAGAAATTAAATTAATTTACTTGAGTTTTGTTTATTGTTTATCTTGTACATGCACATGCATACACTTTAATTTGTTTTCTGAGTTAATGCTTTAGTTTTTATACCTGCTTAAAGTTTGTTTTATTTTTAAATATGACAAGGAAATTATAACACTTCCATGATATTTGGAAGTTTATTGAAAGAACCTGTTTTGCTTTAACTTTACCAATATGGCATTGGTAAAAACTTAGTTTATAAGAATAGGCGAAAAGTTGATGAACTATAACGGCTTATTACCAAAAACTAACTATTTAACTTTAATTTTACTTTCATATACATATTTCACTGTACAAGCTATTAATTATAAATAATAAAAATCTAAATATTGTTTAATAAAAATGAATAGCAAAATTGCACAAAATTTACATATTTTCAATTTAAACATTATTTTTACTTAATCAAATTATTGTATCGGTAAATTATTGGAGGCCAGTCATGGAGTAGAGGCACAAAGTGCTACTATAATTGTGACTCATTGTAGGTTCAATCCCCAATTGAGGAAATGAAATATTTATTTAAATTTATATTTCCATTTCTTCTTTTGGTGTCTAGGCAAAGCATGATGTTGAGTCTCACTCAGTATGCAATGTCTCCAGATTTCATTAACACTAGATCCCCTCGGTCTACCCTGCTGTGTACCACAATTAACAAATGTATAGTATGTTTGTCATTCAGTTTACAAGGCATATACCTTGTATTTATATAAATATATGAAAATTCCACAAGAGCTGAACGTAGATCCCTGTCCCTTAACCAATTTTAAAAATCATAAATAGTTATATATTATTGGACAAAGCTTACTGTTCCATACATGATTACTACAGTGATATAATTATGTGGTTTTAAATGCTGTTTTTGCTCATTTCTTATTCTCAAATATAATTTCATAATTATATTTAACAATAAAATTTGTTAAATATAATTATGAAATTATATTGTTAAAAGAGCAACTGTTTATTGCCAGCTCTTCTCAGCAGATGCTGCCATTGTTGCTGGTGGTAGTGTACTGTCAGACTGAATTTACCAACATTTTTATGAACCTAGATTGCCCAAAAGTGCTTGTAATGGCCTAATTAAATAAAAAAGTATTTAGATTTTTGATCTATTGTTTGTTTGAATTGAAATTTTAGACTCCTTGTTCAGACATATAGAATGTTTACTACACATTTCTATTAGAGCATGCGTTAATAACTCGTAATTAAGTACAATATTTGGTTAAGTAGGAGCTTTACTGATAAATGGATAACATTAACTTTTAAGGTTTTTTCATTGTAACTCCATTAAAATGTCAAATATATTAAAAATCTTAATTAATATAATAGTGGTAATTGAATATGCAAATTTTTTGAATCTGCTTCCATTTATGCAAATGTATAAAATATTTGAAAGTTCTCTGCTGTTCTTTGATAATGTTATTCCAAATATGCCTGTTGCAATAATCACTTCACCAGTTTCGCATTATATGAAATACAAGGCAATTATATGGTAAAAAGACATAATGTTACGCAATAGAATATAAAAAGATATCAATTAAAGAGATCTCCATATTTGAAAGTTAAATATAACTTTATTTCACACTATTTCATTTACACACATGCCTTACAAAGACTTGGTGATTGTCCGACATATTCATTCAAAACTAACTAAATCAACTAAATACACTTTGGCTATGTTTATATCTTAACAATATGAACACCAAAACAAAACTGTTTAAAAAAATTACTTATCCAACTTTAATTGGCCATACAACATATAAAATGTGATCACTGTGGGGCAGGGAAATACTGTAACATTATATATTTTTATCAGAGTGATGAAATAAAAATATTTTTTCACTCCCCTGATTAATCATTGAGCCGCACAACCATTGAATTTACAGTCAGACACTATCCCACTGCACCTTGATGGTTTAAGTTACTTCACTTAATTCCAATTTATTCATTTTTAATATAATACTGTAGTATGATCGTCACATTCTAAGTTGTACCATGTATTTTCTAGACTTTTCAAAGCCGTAAAGTTGGTAAAAAAATTAAAATAAATATTTTTAGCGTTTTATTGTGGCTAGGACGATTATAGCCACTGAAAAGCTATTTTTTCAGAAACGGAACTATTTGATAAAATGTTGTAACCAACAAAATTGACTCAAAAGTAAAGATACTTCATCTTTTAAACTTTAACTTGAAGGGGTTACCGTAAAACCCGCTCACAGCAGAGTAGGCAGAGGGAACTAGTATTAAGACCCTTCGTTCCACATTTTCCTCCGAATTTTGGAGGCATTGCGTGTTAAGTGGCGAAACTCAACGCCGCGCTTTGTGTCGAGACGAGCGCGAAAGAATGAAAAAAATGTCATTTTTTAGAAATGAAAAAAATAAATAATTTTGAGTCTGGGCCAAACAAATATTTAAAAGAAATAAACCAATTGAATTAAATCCCAAAAATTTCACATGTGAAACCATCTCATATATTCTGCGATATATGCAAGTACATCATTAAGTAAATATTCCTAAGTATTTTTAGAGGTTTTGTTTTCATTTAAGAGTGGGGTCAGTGTAGATTTTTCACAATCTATGAATTTCTTTTTATTGTTGGTATGAAAACATTGGCACAAGTGTATAAGAGGGGTTATATGAATTAAGTAATGACCTGAATCTAGTGCAAATGATGGAATTTTCTAGTAAATTAATATTAAAATCACCATATACAACTATTTAATCTTAGATCCAGATAACTTTACAAGTACTTGTTCTAAAATTATTTCAAAGTGTTTATATAACCCAGTGGGAGGTCTGTATACACTTACAACAATGAAATGCTCAAGCTCAGCACAGGCCATTTCAATAGTCTGCTCAACAGAGAGGCTCACAATGTTCTTTAAATTTATAAGATTTATTCAAAATTATTAAAAATCCACCACAAATAGTTTTTTCTCTATTGAACATAATAGCAACTTGGTGATTATTAAAATAAAAAATAGCCTCAGAGCTTCGAAGCCAGTGCTCTGTAATACAAAGTACATGAATATTATTACTATTTAAGAATAATTCAATTTCTAACTCTTTATTAAACATCCCTTGTATGTTTTGATGCACCTAGTTTGTATCATTATCATAAAAAAATCTATTTAATTTTACATTCCTATTTATTTCATTTTTATTATTGTAATATATTGCCAAAGATGGCCTCTATTGTCTCATTCTCTCATTTTCATTCATCTCAAGTGACATGATAGACACATAATATGTGAGTGACAACAGAATCTTTAGATCAATCTCTGATTTAAGAATGGCTTATAAATAAATACAGGCCTAAGTCTACTATTTCTAAATTTTAGCAATAAACTGTTTATGTTTAATAGTTGACTAATTACAATTTACACTTTTCTTTGAAATATTACATTTTTAGTGATGTCGATTGACATAGATAAGATGACAATTGACAGTAGTAAAGAATATGGCAGGAATTTATGTTAGTGGCGGAACTTAATGCCGCGCTTTGCCACAGCAACAACAGCTAAGAAATGTAAATAAATATTTTATTTCCTCGAGTTGGAATCAAACCCACAACCAGTCGATTTTTACAGTCACACTTTGTGCCCCTGCGCCACGACGAGTATAAATAAATGGATTTTTTTATTTGATAGATTATTATTTTTTAAAGATAATATGTATTTTTTCATATACCTTCCACATATACATTGTAAAGAACTCTTCAGTTAGTAAGGTTGACGCGACGTATCTTACTCAGGATATTTTACATTAATGTCACCCGCACCCAATACTGGCTTCCAATCAAGGACTTCAAGCTACAAAGTTTGTAACAGAACTTAGTGAGGTTTTTGATAAATTATCACTTTTAGAAAAGCATACAATACTCTTTTTCAAGTCTTTAGTGTATATTATAGACGAAAAATCCACGTGTACTCATTTATTGGCGTACGGTGGTGGTGTAATTTGTCATCCATACTGTAATGTTTGTATCTATTAAATAGATATGTAGCATTGTCTCATGTACACCAGTAGAGGGGGTGAGTGTTGTCACTGATGCGGTACAGGTTGGATGTGCTCTCGCGCTGCTGTTGATCTTTAAGTTTAAGTATTCTTTAAGTGTGAATGGTGTCTGTCCATACACTACAATTGGCGACGAGGATAAAGGTATGAAAGCTAGTATTAGTAAAAAACGTAAAAAAAAACGCGCGAAAATCAGGATAGGAATCAATAAAATGATTTTTAGAAAAAATATTACAATAGTAATTAAAAATACTAATTTGTTGTTATTCTTACTATTTGGTGTAAACATAATTGACTAATACAGAGGAACTATAAATATTATTAATATAATCATAAAATGCACCTATGAATACTCATTATTACTAATGTGAGTAAACTAAATCATATAGATTTGAATTTATTATAAAGTAGATTGTATTGATTATGCAGTTCTTATCTACATATTATAAAATTTACAATGTACTATGCAGCGAAATTTTGTTGAACCCTCAATTACATGGAATTGGCGGGTTAGATGTAAAATAATTTTATACAAAGATATATTATGTTTATTTGATTTATCGCAGCATTTAGTGCTACTATAATATTAATTATAATATATTTTTAATTCTATGACAAGTTACATTTTAATAAGACTACATTTTCTTTTAGATTTCATTTTTATTTATTGGTTTTCAATTTCCCGCCAAAACGTTCAACCACAGAATAAAAAACTATTATCAACGTTACTTTAATAAGAGGTTGCGCAATACGTCGCCCCGACAAGATTTCGACTCCTTTAACCAATATATATATATATATATATATATATATATATATATATATATATATATATATATATACAGAGGCAATAGTAGCGCAGTAGGACTGCGTCTAATTGTGAAGGCGATGGTTGAGGGTTCAATTCTTGCTCAGTTGAGTGATTATTTTTAAAATATATTTTTTTATTACGATTATATTTAACAAAGCAAATAATTTAAATTAGAATGTTTTATTATACTATAATAGTTATTTTTAAATTACATTTATATAAAATTATAAATAAAAAATAATAATTAATAGCATATATATTTATATTAATTAGAAATACTTATATATTTTAATTTTTTATGGATTTAATTGATATGACCCTTTTATGAATGAGTAGTAATGGCTGTGTGTTCAATTCTCACTTGTATAATTATTTATTTTTATGGATTTAAGTGACACTTTCCTGATACATGTAAGTATTTATTGGCTGTGGGTTCGTTGGTTGTGTGGTTCGATTCCCGTTTAACATATTAAAATTTGATAGTTCGTCGAGTTTCGATTAAATGGGAGCTGCTCATCGGAATTCCATTAAATTGGAATTAATCATAGGAATTCCATTAAATTGGAATTACTCATCGGAATTCCATTAATTTGTATTTAATCATCGGAATCCATTAAATTGGGATTAATCATCGGAATTCCATTAAATTGGAATTACTCATCGGAATTACATTAAATTGGAATTAATCATCGGAATTACATTAAATTGGAATTACTCATCGCAATTTCATGAAATTGGAATTAATCATCGGAATTCCATTAAGCTGGAATTATTCATCGGAATCCATTAAATTGGGATTAATTATCAGAATCCATAAAATTGGGATTAATCTTCGGAATTCCATTAAGTTGGAATTAATCATCGGAATTTCATTAAATTGGAATTACTCATCGGAATTACATTAAATTGGAATTACTCATCGGAATTTCATGAAATTGGAATTAATCATCGGAATTCCATTAAGCTGGAATTATTCATCGGAATTGTAGAAATTTATACGGGCTACGTCAAATAAAATCCCAACAGATAAATTCAGTTTATAACAACAGCAAAAATAACCAACCATTCTTTCCTGAATACACTTAAATAACATAAAATAAAACAGTAACAAGCGATGCCGCGCAGGGCCAAAACTTACACCACACCAAGAAATAAAAAAAATATCTAACTAATTTACTACTCAAATAAGCGAAGGAGAACTAAAGAAAAATATAAATTAATAATAAACAGTACATAACCACATAAATTTACAAAACCGTGAACGTCGTCAGCCCTATGGCTAGCTCATTTTGAATCAGTGATATCTCCTAAAGTATTTATTAGAAGGATGTATAGTAAAGTATCATTTCAATCTAGATAAAATGCTAAAGGTGACTATTATATTTATTTTGATAGGGGTGAATACCAAATTATAGCCAATACATTAACAATAATCCGATAAATATATATTTATATATTTTTTTTAAGTTTTTTAAACATAGTTTTTATGTGTCTTATGAGGTTGAGTCAGCGCATAATAATTAAGCGTTCAGAAAGCATTTTGGGCGACCTTTTCTTAAAACAACAAAATTTCTTATTGCTCGGTTCCTTAGCGACGGTTGTAATTAACATAGCAGAATTATTGTATGTGAAATTGAAAAGTACTTTAAAATATTAGTATATATGGAGAATATTACAAAATGAGAAAAAAAATAACATATGTCCATCCCAAGACCCTCAAGTAACTCTATATAAAATTTTATCACAATCGGATCAGCGGTTTGGCCATGATTGCTACACAGACAGACAGACACAGAGTTACTTTAGAATTTATAATATAGGTATGGAAGGTATGTGTAGTGTATGGACCCACAGACACTACGCACATTTAAAGAATACTGAGAACACTATCACTGGCTCACCACTACACCAGATCAGCAGCAGCGCGAGAGCACATCCAACCTGTACCGCATCAGTGACAACACTCCCCCCCTCTACTGGTGTACATGAGACAATGCTACATATCTATTTAATAGATACATACACTACATCCCTTCCTTTTTATTATTTTATTTATTTACTTACTACATAATACATCAACATTTAAATCATACAGAATATATAATTATTTTTATATATCTTATAATAATAATCGAGGTATTTCTAACTTAGTTAATCAAGGAATTTCTATCCAAAGATTTGAGATGAACTGAAATAAAAAAATACTCTAAATATAGGGTAACGACCTCAGTTTTTAACTGAAACCGAAAATTCATTATAACAGGAAATATTACTTAAAAGAATAAATAAAAGCTGTTATATAAATTCAATTTTTTATTAAATCATATTATAAAATCAATGTAAACAACAATTTTATTGTATATCACTTAAAAATCACAAGTTAAACAAAATAAGGCACATTTTACCAGACTTTAAAATCTACTTTTCGGACTCTATATTTAATTGCAGTTGTAGTAATTAGATAAAATATTCAATAACTGTACCTAATATCTTCATAATCAGATCAGGAAAATTTAATTCCAGTCAAAAATAATAAATTTAATGTCTATTAAACTTCTTAGTTGTTTATAGTATGTGTTAACAGTCTTATTATCGTTCAAAACGTCTTGCAGCCCCAATGTTCCGTTCCTGATACTTTTGGAAATTGTAAATTCATTGTCAGAATTGTCATTGTTGTTAAAATAATGTATAATATGTTTATTTTAAAATAAAGGGTAACTAAAGGGGTTTTCAATAATACCAACAGCACTCAAAACTAAAAATATTGCCTAAATCCAGTTGTCAGCCGGAGGTGGCTGAATACTGAAAAAAAGCTTAAATATAGTATCCCAGTACTCGGCCATATGAATATTTACGTAAATTCATAATTTTACAGGAAGATGTAAGAAATATATAAATCAGTTATATAAAATACAGTTTATAAAAAAAACGTGTATAAAATATTTAAATAATTACATGTTTTACCACTGCAGATCGTTAACAAAAAAATAGTCGCCGTTACGCGCATGTGTTTGTTTGACAACAACGTTAAAATGAATAAATCGTAAGTCTCTCAATCTTGACTATATTCACAACGAATCATATGTTTTGGATAAACCAATTAAAAGTTATAGAATCGATTGAAAGTGATTTGGTTAAAATATATTATAACGCTATTCATAAACATTTAATGCGAGTGAAGGCTGAGTACCACATTTTACAGGCCCGTACTCTACATTTTATAGAAGAAGAAATGGAAATATAAATTTAAATAGATATTTTATTTCCTCGAGTGGGGATCAAACTCCCAACCAGTCGCGATTACAGTCACACTTTGTGCCCCCGCGCCACGTCTGGCCTCGACTAAAAATAACAATGTATTCATTATTAAAATTAATCATTTCTTTACAAAAAGTAAAAGATTGCGCCATTCAAAGAGTAAAAATTTGCGTGTTGAGTCCCGCCACTTAACACACAATGCTTCCAGAAATCGTCAGAAAAAGGGGAGCGGAGTATGTTAACACTAAGACCTTCTGCCTACTCAGCTCTGAAAAAAAAATATGTTCGAAATTTTACTGTTTCCGATATATTGGCCCTTCAAAAATAATTATATAAATATTATATGTGCGCTCAAAAAAATTTTTTATGTCTTTTTCCACTGACAAACATATCCCTAAAGTTGTCTATAAAATAATCAAGTAAGTCGAACTTACCAAAAAATTAAGCAGGAATAGTGTTTAAATACATTTATAACGCCGTAGAAGTAGAGAAATATAACAGCGGAATCTCTTTATAATCTACTTAAAAAATAACTTGGCATCTATTATTTATGAAAAAATATCAAAAACAACATTACTCCAAATTTGATTAGGTAGAGAGATGAATCTGAAAAATGTATTTTTACTTTTTTTTTAACTTATGACGGTGAACGGTGAGACTGGAACTGGTGTTTCGTTGCTTAATTTATACTTTAATAATTAACTATAACATTTTTCAACAGAAAAAAAATGGCTGTCAAAAAACATGAACTGGTTGCCGACAACCGAAATCAACTTGATTTAACTGCGCTGGCGCAATTTTTTGAATTGATGAACGAGCAACCAAATTATTTACCACCACCTCAAGAGCTCGTCAAACATTGTCAAGATATTGTCAAATGCTTATGTAAGAGTTATATTGATCTTTTATACAATTTTTGCAAATATTATACAATTTTAATTGACTATGTTTCCTATAGAATTTATTTAATGAAACGTGAATGATCAAAGGTATACTTGTTATAAAGTGTTTCAATAGCTATTATTGTGTATCTTACTTCAATGTCTGGTATTCTTTTAGCGCGTACTGCTGGGACTGTAGAACAGCTATTTCAGCTCCTTCAGCCAGTTGAACAATTCTTGCTCCGTGTTGTGACGACAGTCCATGGTGATGTCCGCCATGAGGTTTTTACGGCCATTCTTGATAAATTCTATACCTATATATCTGATCCTCGTAAGTATAATAATATTGAAGTTTTTTTAGCTGACACAAAAAGAATAAGAGTTAACTCTGGCACTAGTTAACCAAAAAAATAGAATTTATCTTAATATAATATTTATATTGTGATTCTAAAAAATGCTTAAAGATAAATTATACATAGATTATGATGAATATAAAAGAAATTGAATATGAGAATATTCAAGAACAATGTAATTTTTAATAGAGTCTGATGCATGTCCAGCTACGGCGGCAGTTTTGATTGTAATTGATGAAACTGATGAGGAATCGGCCTTATCTGCCGCACGTTGGTTGGTACAGCAACGAGAAAATGGTCCAGCAGGAGCTGGTTCACGGGCAGCGCTTTCTTGCTTGTACCGTTGGCTCCCTGAATGGCACGGAACATCTGCACTTGGAAACTGGATCATTGCCTACATAAAAGCACTGGAGGTAAATCATAAGGATGTATGATAAATCTCAAATCACACAGTCTGTGATAGCTTTCTAGGAATTAATAGATTCTGAGTTAAAATTTTACTAAGAGATGTGACCACGCTAAATTCTTAACCAATTATTATAGCGTTGCTTTATGAAGACTGGATAATAATTTGCACTTCGCTCTTCCTTGTATAGTTGCGTTTTATTAAAGAACTAGGTGATTTTTTTTCCAAGAGATACCGGTAACAAGTTTTTACTGTTCGCTGGTTTGACGTCATTAATGTAATCTTATTAGGTTATTCAAATTTAGCTTATTGTTAACTCTTAAATTGTATAATATGCATTAAAAATTTTCAACTCTGTGGCTATTAGTTTATGGCAAAAGGATGCATCTTTCTAATGAGCTCTAAAATAAATCTTTCTAATGAGCTCTAAAATAACACGCTGTATCCCGCTTACATAAGGGTAAGAGGGAACCTAGTGTTAAGACACTCCGTTCACCAATTTCCGCCGAATTCTGGAGGCATTGCGTATTGAGTGGCGCTCAACGCCGCGCTTTGCCTCGACACCAGAGCGAAAAAATTGTAGTATAAATTTAAATAAATATTTCACTTCCCCTTCGTGTGGAGATCGAACCTACAACCAGTTGCGTATACAGTCACTTTTGTACTCCTACGCCACGACAGGCCTAAAATACATTTGAGTTAATTTTTATAAATACATATAGTTGCACAAATATTTATAAATTGTTAATATAAATAATATGTACAATATAACATTATTTTTATTTTATTAGGAGAATGAGCGCTTTGACGTACTCATAGAGACAAGCGTTGACAATATCGGTAAACTGTTCTCGTCCATGGCGAATCCAGCGCCGCTGCAACAAAAGGCTGCGGACGCTATATTTCATATTTTGGCATCTTTACGGGAATCTACTGACGCTTTTGACAGGGTAAGTTTATTGTTTGAACATTTATTTCAGTAATTTATAATATTATTAATAGTAAGCATCTATTTATTACGAGTAAAAGACTAAAGTATTCAAGAGATAAATGGTCAGTTGCTCAATTAGGAGGTTACTACATACATTGCTGTATTCCTATGTAACATGTCAAACTAATATATTTGTTTTGGCTAAAATATTATCTAATAGTATTTTATTATATTAAAGTAAGTTCAACTCTCTTTGTTAATGTTTATAATATACGAGTGGATAATTTCACTATTACTAAATATAATTTGATACTGGATAGTATTTTTTTTTAATTTTATGTATACTTATATAAATCGTTTTAATTTAGGTGAAGCACATTTCAAATCAGTTATATATTTTATTAAAAGTTGCATGAGCGAATATTTTACTATAAGCAACATTTTTAAACGTTATTTAAAAGATAAGGATTTCAAAGAGATTGTAGATACAGGGGTTAGATGGTGTTTACTGGAAGCATAAATAAAATTTACCCGACCTGCGCAGGTTCAGGGCTTATGCTGTGTAAATCTCTCTGAACGTTAGCAAAAGGATTAAATATACGTACATCCATTTTATATAGTTACCTTTCTATGAGAACATTTTTATTTAATTCTTTTTAAGATCGTTTTTTTTATACTAACAATATTAATTTAAGAATAGAATAGAAGAAGATACAATATTAAAAGTGTTTGTCGTTTTAAACCATATAAATATTAAAACGTGGCTATTGGTTGGTTTCGCTTACGGTTCCACGGTTATAGTAGAAACTATTTTTTTTTGTTATTTTTAGCTAAAATCCTATATCATTATAATAATAATTACAAGCCGTAGCTTTCGTTACTAGCCCGTAGTAAAATTGAAAAAAATATTTGTATACATTTGAGCAAATCGTTCCTGAGATTATCGCGCTCCACTAAGCAAGCTCTTCAGCTTTTTAATATATGTATAGTTAAATTAAATTCAGACTAACTCAAACTGACCTGAGCTATGTGATAGATCGTTTTGATGTCCTTTGTTTATCAAGGCTGCATATGTTTAGCGATTCAAGTTCGAAATTTACAAATGGTAGAATATTTTAATATAAATTCAATATGATCTAATATTGCGGTTGTATCACTCAGAAACATATTAAGTAGGTTTGTGTATCTGGTTCTGGTTTTTGAACGAGATGAAAAAAGGACGGAATGCAAGATCAGTGTAAACGGTAAGATGTTAGAACAAGAGAATGAAGTGGTATACTTGGGTACCTACTTAAGTATGTTTAGTAGAGATGGAAGATACGAGATGGATGTGGAAAGTCGTATTGCTGCCGGTAACAGGATTAACGGAGCCTTAACTGCATTGATGAGACGGCGAAACGTCAGCATAGCTGCGCGTTTGGCTGTACACAATGCAATGAAGTCAGATTTGCGGGGTCAGCTTGGCTGGTC
Source organism: Heliconius hecalesia formosus (assembly GCA_018249775.1). NCBI lineage: Eukaryota > Metazoa > Arthropoda > Insecta > Lepidoptera > Nymphalidae > Heliconius > Heliconius hecalesia. The sequence continues at coordinate 59,232 of DWMY01000024.1, forward strand.
GAATCCACAATGAAGAGGTACACAGAATGGCAGATACTAGCGAGGATGTCACGGTGAGAATGAAGAAGAACGTGCTCAGCTGGTTTGGGTACGTTGAACGAATGAGTGATGAAAGAATGGTAAAAAAGATTTATGATGGAAAAGTGAGTGGTAAGAAAGGTAGGGGGAGACCTCGGTTGACCTTCGAAAACGCAGTATCAAAGATACTGGAGGAAGATCGCGTAAAAAGCATGAGGGTATGTATGAAGAGGTTGATGACAGTGGACGAGGCGAAAGAGGTATGTAGGGATCGTAGCATTTGGCGCTTCGTTCTCTCTGACTGACTAGCTAGGCTATAAAGCATGAATCTATTGGTAGTAGTAGTAGTGTATCTACTTTTTGCTTGAATATTTGCAGTCTTGTTCAATATCAATGTTAATAAATATTTTTATATTGAATGGCTGAACTGATGTTGCCCAGAATCACGAGTTAATACTTTAAGCGTGTCCTATTAGTTTCTTAAACGACTTCGTGATTGTTCATATTAGATTGCTCCTCACGTGGGTATTGTTCTCGTCAACCTTGCTGCGGACAGTGGACAGTGGAGTCGGCAATTGCTACAGAACTTGGTCGATATCTTAACAGCTATGGTCGATGGTATTGTGGAAACCTTGAAAGGAGATTCGCTGGACCTCTTTCGCGAGAAATATGCTGACGTCGTGAGTATTACACATACATATAATTCTTGTACTGTTTGTTTTTTTTAATTATTTTTATTTATAGAATAGCTGTTAATTTCTTATTAAATTTAGATTCTTTGTTGATTAAAGTGTTATTAGTATTAATATTAACATGCAAAATGTGTTTCACCAATACCGCGCCGTCGTGTCGCTCCGATGAGGTTTACTTAGTTGTGACGCAATAGTTCACCGCTCGTCGGCGCAGCGGTCTTGGCGTGCGGCGGGCGCTCTCCCCGCGCTTTCGCAACTTTGTATCATTAAATTAACTTCGGAAACACCACTTAAACTCAAAACTATTGTTGTAGAAACTAATAAAGTATGATTTTTTAAACATTTTTAAAGTGTTATTCCACACTTAGGAAAGAAAAATACTTATTTAGAAAACTGAGTATATCTAAGTATATCTAAATAAGTATAATAAAGTATGAGCCGTTCCATGATGCCTGTATTGATGTTTTTATTAAAAATTTAATTTGTTCTACACACTTTCAATATTCAATTTGTTACATGGTATTTATTGGTCGACGAATATATATTGTTCATTCCTCTCGTTGCAAAGTCTAACCGGCGGTGCTTTATATTTTACTTATATTAGGATTTAATATAATAATGTAATTATTACATTTTGAAATGTAACTTGTTATTATTATTGTTCATTTAATTACCCTCAACAATGTCAAGCTATCTGTATATATTTATCGTGTCTAAATTGGTTGATTAACGCAACTTAAAATAAACGCATACGACATAAACAGGTTAAGTTAATTACAAATAATAATGTAATGTATATTTTTTTTATATAAAGGTTGTATTTTTTTAATAATTATCTTCATTTTGCAACTGAATAGTATTGAAAATGAACAGAAGCATTTAAATTGTAAATGGCATACAAACCTAGTAGTAAACTTTCGTTATACTCTCGTTTTACTTTGTTCAATTATAAATTTTCAGTGAATACAGAATCCTTTGTTTTGTAAAACTTTGTTTTTATAGTTTATGATTTTTTTTGTATAAAAAATATGCAATTTATGCATTGATACTAAAAGCTTTTATAGTTTTTATCATATTAGAATTAGGAAAATATAATATCGACATGTGTCTTGGGAATGTGTATTTGGAAAGTTATGCAGCTAGAAGCAAAATATTTTTTTTAGAATTAATTGATATTTTAAAATATTCAATTATAAAGAATTATAAACAAAAGAAATATAAGAAATATAGAAATTAACATTTTTTATAGCAAAAAGAAAAGAAAATTATTTAGAAACATTTTAAAGTTTTTATATAAATGTGCGCCGGTTGTGGCGCAGCGGCACGAGGTGTGACTGCAAAACCGACTGGTTGTGGGTTCGATCCCCACTCGAGGAGATGAAATATTTACTTAAATTTATATTTCCATTTCTTCGCTCTGGTGTCGAGGTTAAGCGCGGCCTCCAGAATTCGGCAGAAAGTGGGGAACGGAGTGTCGTAACGCTAGGTTCCCTCTGCCTACTCTGCTGTGTGCGGGATAAAGCGTGAAGCTAATTTAATTTAATTTTTTTTTTTATATAAATGTGTAAGTATGTCGACGTAGCTCAATAAGAAAGCTTAGGCTGGTTGGTTAGGCCCCTAGGGAGGTTTGATATACGGGATTCAAGCTTGTTATTTAGTTTTTTTTTAACTTCTCGCTGCATATATGGGAAACTCAGTGTTATGAGGAAATGAAAATAATCCATTTCCCGAGTCTGAAATTTTTATATGTTTCTAAATAAAACAAGGATCATATCTCGACAACAGTTTCTGTGCTTGGAGCGCCACATGGCGTCTCGCGCGTCCTCGTTTCTCCAGCTGTCCCCGTGGCGGGCTCGTAACGTGTGCCTGGCGCCCGTCACCACGCACGTACCGACGCGAAAAGTCGGCCTGCTGAACCTCGGCAACACCTGCTATATGAACAGCGTCATGCAAGCTCTGCTCGTCGCTAGGCAGTAAGTAATTCTTGTTGTTTTTTTCTATATCTATTGACTGATCGCTGTCTGATGGAATACATGGAAGATATGTAAGAAAATCTTATGTTATAGATAATTGTTGTTGCAGTTTTCATTGTTGTATTTTGGCAAACCTGCATTGACATTTAATGTTTGTTTTTTTTTCAATCAGTTAGTAAATAAAAAAAGATATGTCAATATAAAGTACTTTTTTCGACTATATTTCTACAAAATAACTAACGGTTTAATGAATTATTAGATCACGAAAAAAATCATATCAGTAAATAACTAATTGTGTATTACATGCGGGCGAAGTCACAAGCAGGTCGATAATACAATAATATAATTTTTATGTATACTATAATTATTACCATAACGATTGTGTAAGAGAATGTAAGATAAAGATGATATTGCGATTTATTATTTTAAATGCGGCGTTGAGTTCCGCCACTCAACACACAATGCTTCCAGAAATCCACGGAACGTGGGGAACGGAGTGTCTTAACACTAGGTTCCCTTTGCCTACCCTGCTGCGTGCGGTATACAGCGTGAAGCTGAAAAAAAAAAATTAAATCATTCACATGTACAATACAGTTCCTATATAGGTAGATTCATGACATCACCAGTCATGAATCTACCTATATAGGAACTGTATAATATTTTCTATTAACTAAAACTCTATCCGATATTGGTATTTGATATTGTAATTACCATAGAACAACCAGGCCACCCAATAACTCAATATAGGCGGCAGCCACGGAAACTGAATGAAAGTCTCGTGACAGCTTGGCTAGGACGTTTTTCCATGAAGCGGTAAAATACTACACCGCAAGAGCTACGCGGTGCGCTACGATCTGTAGCACCTAAATATCTCTTCCGCCCGCACCTTTATAAAGCACCAATTTACAAATAAACAAACTTTTCTTACTTTGAAGAAACCGATGTGGCCGCCGCTATAGTTTACATATTATATGTATTTCACTTTGATATTATAAATATGAATGTAAGTTTGTTTGTTACATTTTTACGCCAAACCGATCAGTACTCAACCGTTTATCGTTTAACCGTTTAACGTATGAAAGTTTTTCCACATATTTTTAGAGGTAATTAGAAAGGACATTGCATACTTTTTTATTAAAAAGTGTATATTTAAAAAAATATTAAAATCCGCTTGGCTATAATAAAAAAATAAGTTTCAGCGAGCTAATCCGCGTTTTGGTCTTTAGTAATATATGTATTTGTATCAAATCAGCACGCTGTATTCCCCACACAGCAGGGTAGGCAGAGGGAACCTAGTGTTAAGACACTCCGTTCCGTACTGCCAGATTCTGGAGGTATGGCGTGTTGACTGGCATAACTTAACGCCGCGCTTTGTCTCGACACCACAGCGAAAAAATGGAAATATAACATTTAAGTAAATATTTCATCTCCTCGAGTGGGGATCGAACCCACAACCAGTCGGTTTTACAGTTACACTTTGTGCCGCTGCGCCACGACTGGCCTCGTATGTATTTGTATTAATTTTGATAAATATATATTTTAACTTCACCAGAGGCAACAAAGCTCCTTCTTTATAAATACACACTAAATGGTTCAGTGCACCGTACACAGAACTACACTATAGAATAAATATCGTATTTTATTATAAAATATATATTTTAACACTAAGAGGCTTTACTGTGTACTAGGGCACTACCCTCATCGACATGAAATAATCCTCTTTTCCACATTCTATAGTAGGAAATATTATATATTAAGAAAAATAAAATGTATTTGCAATTTTGCCTGTGAAAGTTATACTTTTTCTTTTGACAAATTAATCTGCGAATTTTAACGCATTATCCAGTCTTCTATGATGGTGTGCGATTTCTCCTTATATCCTTTTTATTAATGAAACATGAACCATCCCTGTAAAGCTCACAGGTTTCATTTGTAATACTAAATATTTTTATTTTATGTCCATTACTTTGCTGTGTGATATCTATTTAATTAAATAAGACTTCGACGACATGGATTATTTAATATATTTTTTTCAGATATGTTTGTTATTTTGCCTTGTTACTTTGTGTTTGCTAGTAGCTGCTAAGATATTCAATTAGTGTTCATTATTAAACACAAAACCTTCGTTTTAAAGGCTTTTTGCTTATTACGCTCGCCATATCAGGGACAACTTTATTATTTATATGAAAATGCATTCACTTGCTCACTTTCTTTTGAAATCAATATATCGTATCTAATATATTGTACTATATGATCAATATTTGTTCGCTGGGATGTTATGTATTTGCGTATTTCATATTTTGTGTTATTATTTAAATACAATTAAGTATATATAATTTTATTTAAATGATTTTAATAAGATTCACAGTGTGAAGCTGTTTTCAATAAGTATAATATTTAAAAAAAACTTGCTAATGCGAAATTCTTTTTTAAACTTAGATACAAACATTGTGTTATGTATTTTCTTTTTCCAATATAAAATTAATTTTTTCCTAGAAATATGAAAATTAGCAGTTATTTTAATCTTAATTCTATAATTTTTTTTCAACTTCACGCTGTATCCCGCTTGTAGCAGGGTAAGCAGAGGAAGCCTAGTGTTGAGACATACCGCTCTCCACTTTCCGCCAAATTCTGGAGGCAATGCTTGTTAAGTTGCGGAACTTAACACCGCGCTTTGTCCCAACACCAGAGCGAAGAAATGAAAATATAAAGTACTTCATTACCTCCAGTGGGACTCGATCCGACAACCTGACGCGTTCACACTCGTCACACGCTTGTGGCCTGAGTTACTACTGAATTCTATTTATATCAACGAATAAAGGAATTCATATATTCATGCACTTCAGATTTTAATAGGGTAACAATAAAAGAATGGGCGAGCGCACTAACAATTTGTACATATGACTTTTCGAAGGACTCAATCCAGATTAGCTAATGTATTGTATAAGACTAAGCGGCTTTGCGAGCAACCATTGTAAATTTTGCGCTAGGTTAAGCTAAATCCATTCGTCGATGTTTGATCGACGTCCGAATTTTACTATGAGTTTTAGCGATATTTTTTGTGTGTGGTTTTTGAAGTGGGTATTGATTTTTAAAAGGTATTATTATTATTTTAAACTTTAGGTTCAGCACTCACGTAGTGCTGAAGATGACGGCGGTTCCGTATTGGGCGAAGATGAGCGTCCTGTTCGCCGAAATGATGCATTCGATCTCCACAAAACTGAATCCGGACGACTTCTTCAGCGTTGTCAAGCCACCGTTTTTCACAAGGGATAATCAACACGACAGTTCCGAGTTTTTGGGGTGAGCAACTATGTTAATAATATTTATATATATAACATTATATAATTACTGACAATTTTAATTTCGATTGTATGTTCACTAATTTAGAAGCGAGAACTCTAAATTGCGTCATAAGTTTTATTGATCAATACAATAAAAATAATCACATGTCAAGTAAATAAGTATAGTATGCTGCTTCGCTTCGCTTTTTCTTGTATAGCAGATTAAACAGAGATAGCCTACCCTCAAGACAGTCCACTTTCCGCTCGAATTCGAAACATTGCATATTGAGTGACGGATCTCAAGGCACTTTATCTTAATAAGAAGGAAGAGATGTAAATAATTAATATTCCCTGGTTGAGATCGAACCCATAACCATCTCTGCAACACGATGGTCGACGGAATGGTTATTCTCTATTATAAAAATGATAATAAGGTCTTATATTTATTAATAATAACATGAAATACCTTTTTTTCATAAAATTACTGTAGAGCATCTGACCCGTCAAAACTTCAAAAGCATTACAGTACTAATGCTTTATTCTGATTGGCTCAATAATCGTAGTGTGCGTGTGCACACATGTGCAATACGCCTATTGGAAGAAAGAATGGGGCGCTTCCTCGTGGATGGCACTATTTATAATCTGTAACCATTTTTGTAAAACTCTCATGTGTCTGATAAAAAAAATATCAAACGGCTTTTCTAATGATATCAATTACGTTGTATTTGTGTATTACGCAATTAAGCTACATTATAAAAATCCTATATGAACAGAATTCACTATTGAATTGAAAATTATATTCATTATACAATTGTATTCATATTCGAAGCGGGAATTATATTAATACCAGGAGTCTGAAACCGTATCGGACGTGTGATCGATACCAGGTTCTATTATTGGAAAAATATATAACAACTTTTGCGATGTTATATATTACCCCTACTGACCAACTTGCTACATCGAAATGATGGCTGTACCTTATGTAATATATCATCATAGCAGTTTTAATCAAATACTCTCTAGATCAGTGTTTCCTAACGTGGGGCCCACGTCCCACTGGGGGGCAATTTGATATTTAAGGTGGGCTATTCAAAAATGAACTCGATATAACTTTAACCCTGTCGCTTCAAATTAAACAAACATGCAAAATCTTAAATAATTGCCGTAAATAATTATTAGGTATAATTTCATTTGATGAAATCAATATATCAACTAGGTTATTGGAGTCTTCAAATCGGCCACGGGCCCGTCGCAATGTACATAGTATTTCACATCATTCAGTTGGTGTTAATTTGAAATAAGTGTCCGTCAAAACTGTTGTAATAGTTCGTTGATTTAATATTCATATATATTATCTAGATATAATTTATGTAGTATTTGATTTCATTTTTATTTATTTTAATTTTAAAAGCATAACTTTGTCACATTGAATTAATTTTACCATATATTTTAATTTTAATTTAGAGGCCATCATTGCGTAGGGAAACAAGAAAATGACTGTAACGCGATGGTTGTGGGTTCGAGATCCCCACTCGAAGGAGTGAACTGTTATTTATTAATAAAATACGTGGTGTAATTATTATTAAAATACGTGGATATTACAGAAGAAGAATGAAAGAAAGATAATGCTGTGGAGATGCGATCTTTTCATAGGATATGCGGAGTCAGTTTAGAATGGCTGGTACTAGCGAGGATGTCACTGTGAAAATGAAGAAGAAATCAATTTTTTATTATATGTTTTGAAATTTTACTTACTGTGTTTTGCTAACAATTTCACAGTAATCTCTTCCTAGAACCTATCATTTTGTTTCTTGAGTGAACAAATCAATTTCCAAATATTAAAAATAAAAAATATGCATAAAAAAAATTTATACATATTTTTAACATACATAATTATTGCCATAATTGAGGGCATTAAACATTTTAGATAGGTTAAGTTGGGGCATGGCACAAAAAAGATTGGGAAACACTGCTCTAGATCAAATAGGTAACTGATTTTTAAATTTCATTAAGTTAAATTTATATTTCCATTTCTTCGTTCTGGTGTTGAGGTTAAGCGCGGCGTTGAGTTCTGCCACTCAACACGCAATGCCCTAGGTTCCCTCTGCCTACCCTGCTGTGTGCGGGATACAGCGTGAAGCTGATTTTAAGTTGGACTTGGGACGTCTGGTGGCAGATAGTAATTGTAAATTTAAACTTTTAAAGGTGGCTGTGTGGGTTAAGTGATTCCGCAACTGAGAAACCCGGTAAAAACCCGGAAAAAGAAAAATGTGAAGATATATAACTGATCTTTCTGTTGAATTCGAATACGCGTGAGAATACAAAAAAAAAAATTGTATAATTAAGCTATTAATCCACAAATTAAATCAGTAGCTCATATGTACATTTTTAACAAAAGATATGGGCTTTAACTTTTAGACCTGAACAGGCTATCTAACTAACTAGTTAAACACTAAAATTGCTTTCAAATAGAATTTCACATTGAAATTTATATGCAGGGTTTTGAAAAACTATCATTCGCATTGAGTTCTATTTCATATTTTTAATTGATATATATTTTCTTTATATATTTAACTAATTATATTTTGTTTGTCATATACGTAGCGGTTTATGATAATATATTTTCATTACAATTATCATCACTTTCGTCCTACATCATTAATTATTTTATAGTCCATCCTTTTGCATGTGACTGTAGCCTGTAGCTAGCAGTATTGATTATTAAATTTTCAATTTGATTTCTTCTTCTAGATACAGCTCTACTATAATGTTTGTTATTCAGCGACTTAATTGGTGAAATGAATCGAAATTGTACTGAATTGTAACTAACTGTTTAACAGTATTTAAACAGTAGCAATCATTAAACTCCTGTTTAATTCGGTTCTACTTAATTCGTCCCATACATGTTTAATAATATTTTACAATTATATTGCATAATTCGAATGTATATTACTGACAGGAGGTTTCTTAGAAAAATCATTATGCCAATAGTTTGCGAGATATTCGCTACCTAAAGTGGTAAGAAGTGTTTATCCCCGTTGTTTTTAAATTTTCATGTGGAAAATTATAAAAAACATTGGGATTATGGAATTCAATGAAAACTTCAAATGAAAATTCATTTCAAATCAGCTTCACGCTGCATCCCGCACATAGTAGGGTAGGCAGAGGGAACCTAGTGTTAAGACACACTGTTCCCCACTTTCCGCCGAGTTCTGGAGGCATTGCGTGCTGAGTGACGGAACTCAACGCCGCGACACCAGCAATTGCCTTAACACCAGAGCGAAGAATTGAAAATGTAAATAAATATTTCATTTCCTCGAGTGGGGATCGGACCCACAACCAGTCGATTTTCAGTCATACTTTGTGCCTCTGCGCCACGACTGGCCTTCATTTCAAATCAATTTTCGGAATTTCAATTTTTAAATAGATTTGCCGAATGAGAACCTCCTTTTTGAAGACGGTTAAAAATAGCATATTAAAAATAGTAAAAAAGGCCAAGCGAGTCGGGCTCGCCTACCGAGGGTTCCCTACAAAAATTGGAAACATCGCCTCACTTGAACTAGCATCTTTAATACATTGTTTTTTGCCTTTTTCTTTTATTTTTTTGGATTTAACCATAAATTTTCAGATTTTTCCCTGAACTAGTTCTACCTGTAGACGCTAGCTGCTAAATTTCATAATTCTAGGGCAACCGGAAGTACCCTAAGTAAATGTAGAATAATATTTTTTTTCAAGAAATCAAAAGATCTCAGTATATGGTGTGAATTTCAATTTGATATCTCCAAGCATTCCTGAGATAAAGGCTCTTGACAGACAGACAGATCCTAATAATGGTGGTGGTGGTAATATGTTTTTTGTTTGCTGCTAAGAAACCCTTCATTGGTGAATTCAACTCGCTCTTGACCGCTTAATCTATTTAGTTATTATTAACACGTGTTTTGTTTGTGTGTCTGAGACTGGACCCCGGCGATCCGATGCTCCTGTGCGCTTTCAGTTATGTTCAGTAAAAGGATTTTTCTGAAATACGAGTACATCGTATTTTTATGAAATCATAAACGAAACCTGTCTCAAGATCGGAATAGCTTTAATATTTACACTAACTAGCTACTAGCATAACTGACGATAAACTGTGGAATATTTTTCTGAACTGTAGCTTGTACCGTAAATAATCTTTATCTTTAGTTACTTTTAAATCTTAATTGTTATTTCAGCTCTATTTACTTTATGTCAACACTGCCAATTTCTTAGAATATTTCTAATAAAAGGATTCTATATAATACATTATCAACAGCAATTAACAATATAAGTCGGTGACTAGCAATCTTAAGCGGAAATCCGGTTCCAGCTGAGAATCTACTTCTCTTTAGATATAAAAATATCTTTAAAGTTAAACCGTTAACTAATTTAGGAAACTCGTTGAGCCATATTGAAATATCTAAGAAAAGGTAAACTACTGTACAAAAGTAGTTAAAAAGCTGTGTATAAAATATTATATCATAATTTTATATAAATTATGATATAATATTGTTAGAAATCGGAAGCGGTTAACGTTTTAAAAAAAAACACTATATAAACACATATCGTCTATATTTTCCTAAACTAATTGGAAAGAGATACTATGTAATTGCAATAAGTGATATGTATCACCTAATAACATTACTTCACACGAGTTTCCTTCAGTAAGGGCCGTTGCCTACCAGCAACTACCCCCGATTGACACAATTCCACTGCTTTTATCATCTTTTTCATATACATCTGCCCTCTTTTACACGAGTTTGCTAACAATATATATAAAATTATAACAAAACAAAAGTGCTTGTTTGCTCTTTGAAAACCATCACATGGACGTCATTGACGTAAAAATGTTGCTACTGTAAAGGGTGTTTTTAATTTTAGAAGTCTTCTATCTCCTGGCATTAATCCAGACGTTTGTTCCTGCTCAACCTACTCCACTTAGCACGATCTTTAATGTCCTCGGTGGTTAGCCCATTGGCTCTAATGTGCTGCATCGTAACATCCAACCAGCGCTTTCTTGGGCATCCTGGAGGTCTAACTCCAGACTATGTCTGTCCAAGTGCAAGGCACTTCCATCTGATATATGTAGTTCTTATGTCGGCGCACAACGTGGTCTTACCCTTTCAAGCGAAAGTCTTGGAGCATATCCGCTGCGTCACGGACTCTGAGACTACCTGGAATAAATGTGTTACGTATGCGGTCAGACTGCTTTACACATCCATCCTAGCTTGTTCCTTTCCGTGACGTGAAGCTCCAGAGTGTGCACAGATAGTGCTGGCCAGCATTATGTTTAGGAATCACCTCCTGCAATTTTTCATTCCACCACCATGTCCCATTGTAGATTTGTTTGTGGTTGTAGAGACACGTCCTTCCTTAAAAAGGCCAAGAACTGGTCTGTCGTCATGATTGTCGACTGAACTCGTTCCCAAGCATCTTGAACAATCTCGATGTTAGTCGAAAACTTTAGACTTTTTACCTCTACCACGAAGTCAGTCTACGTCGGTCCATTCAGCAACCACCGCTTTTTCCAAGGCCTATCTTTTTCGGCTATTTACTGCTGTTCATGATAAGGAATCACAATCTGATCAAGAAAAATTCAGTTGTAGTTGAGGGGACCCACTCTTATACGTGAGAAGGTGCTGAGGATACTTTTGGAAGTGATCTTCCAAAAGTATCCTCAGCACCTTCAATATGATTAATAATTCAACATGATTCTTCAAAACGGCCAGATTACCGAGAGCGGCCTGGGATCTGTCTGTGCGTCGTTTAGCGGCGACGCCCTAGCCGTACCCAGTCTTTTCACTATTCTATTTAGTAGTGAATAGCGGTTTTTTACGATTGCCATCTGACTTCCACAACCCCTTTTTCAGAAAAACCGAGGGGACAGGAATATAACTGGTGAAAAGTAGTAGGTAGAGTAGGTAGAAAGGAGAAGCTGTATAAATTAACCGTGTATCATTATAACATTACACTTTAAGTTTTTAAATAAGTGCATTAGTCACGGAATGTGTTAAGGAAACCTAAATAATATTCCGAAGAGATAAAATATTATCAATCTTCATAAATACATTAAAAAAAAATACAAGAAATTTCTAAACTTTAGACGGGTACCACTATTTATGTACACAAAGTATGTAAGAAATTCCAGACTTAAGGTAACTTTTCGAATTACCGTCAGTTTAGACTTTAGATAGATCCAGGGTTACATCTTTGATTGAAGATTTAAGTATATTATTGATAATTAATCACATTAGGCTTGACTGCGCACGAAACAGAAGTGGACTTTAATATAGAGCTCTATTAACCTGAAAATGTGAATACAGTTGGTAGAAGATTACTTGATTCTGGATTGAATCCACTCAAAGAAACTGCTCTCGACAATTTTAATGTTGTCTATGTTAAATTAAATTATGCAGATGCTGACTGGAAATATGTTCTTTATCGCGATTAATCGGAAATCAAGATTGTTGATATCAAGAAAAGAGAATTTATCCATCGGCGGTCTTTTCAGTTAAACACGGCGGAGGTTATTTAGAAAAATGGAACTGTTTTAGTGGCTCTGATGAGGAAGAAAACAGGGAATACTGAATAAAAAAAATTATAAAGCCATATTGTAAAGTCATGCTGTGCCTTCTGTAACTTAACTTATTGGCCCAGAGTTTCTATTTCATGTTAATAGTTTTTAGAAGCAAAATAAAAGCAGAATACATTTAAATTAATTTAAAAGAAGGATTAAAAACGGATTGTGTAACATAACATTTGTCAGGATGTAATCAAAAGTAAAAAAGTCTTAATTTTTGCATCATCAGTATGATGTTTGTAAGTTATGATGAATTAAAATGTTTTTATTAATAGTTGTATATTGTTAAGAATGAAAAAATAAATGTTTCATAAAGATATAGTAATGTTAAATCTTTATCAATTTTGTTTTTTTTTCTGGATGTTCAAATTCTTTTGAACGGTAGTGTATATAGATTGACGTTGGCAAATCATTCAAGTATCACGCAAAGCTACTGGGAAGGCCCCACTAACACGTTTACACAGATTTAACCGCTGTGGAGTTATTTTCAAACTATGATATCTCTTAAGATATACATTGAAATTGAGTGACACAAGGAGAAATTTTATTATTAATTTTAAAAAAAATTATATTTATAATAAAGAACGTATTTACTTCTATAAAGATTATTACTTTACTTAAATAAAAAAATATAAGATAAAAAAAGGTTTAACCTTAAACATATACATAAAAGCCCGGATTTTTATTTAATTTTTAAGGGGAACAATTCCGTCATATATAATTTTTTACTGTAACTATAACTATTTAAACAGCACATATATAACCTTATAAAATTAATATTTTTTCCCCTCTTTTTAGCAACGTTTATCACAGATGTTCTGCTCCTATTAATCGTAGCGTAATGTTATATAGCCTATGCTAGGTACTTCCTGGCAATGTTAGTTATATTGTTTTTTTAAATAGTTATTTAGTGTATTAATTACAAACAAGAAATCAATTTCTTTTACTGTAATACTAGAGACTTCGCTCGCGGCTTTGTTTGCTTAAAGTTACAGTCAAAGGATAATGGGGCATTCCACGCGAAGCGGAAAAATAAAAATAGTCGAGGTCTCTAATTTTGGTTGTTTTTTAATACGTAAGACTTATATGAGTCCTCAAAACAATTGCACAACATTTTGATAGCTGTACTATCAAAATAGTGTTTTTTAGTTTAGGAGTTATGGGGGTTTGAAATAAGTAAAGGCAAGAACATACATATAACCATATTAACACTATTAAAATATCTTAATTATCAAAATATTGTATAATTGTGTTGATGATCCATATACGTCTAACATATTAAAAAAACCGCCTCGCCCATCGAGAATTCCATACAAAAATTGAAGGTCTCGACCTTTTTCTAAAATTCAAACTTAGCTTAGTTAGAGCCATTTCATCTGCCACCTCACTTAAACGCTGAACCATTTAAGGCTATTATTTTTTAGAACTTAACCACAAATCTGTAGTTTTTAGATTTTTTTGTAAACTTGTACTACCTGTATGACTTACTTATTATTGTATAATGAAGACGACGAGCATCTTCATTCTCCTCTCAATCTGCATTATACGTAAAAAATAAAAAAAACGGAAATGTGCTGTGTGTGATTTCGACTTACATTCTGAGTGTACCGAACAACGGATCAATTTTTTGATTGTGCGCGAAGTACAACAAGTATAAAATGAATTACATATATAAGCTTGTAATTATTTTGTTCTATGATATGGCTATAAATTTCAGATTTTTGGCGTTTTCCTTTATTTGTACTGAAGTTATAACTTCTTGCCAATTTGAAAATTCTTTACAATTTTGACAATTTTATGCAAAAACAATACATGAACGCTGATTGCGTTGACGTAGTAGTTTAGTTTTTTCTGTGCTCTAAGTACTATAGACCTCGGTATTTGATATTAATTTCAGCGAATGCTTCCACGCGATCTTGATCAAAACGTCTTAGTGGAGGAGCCGACAGACTGACGAGGCAGGACAGATTGACTAATAGACAGACATGCAGAATAAACCTGTAGTAGACATATGTAGATTATTTAAAGAAGTGTAATTTATTAAATAATTCAACAACAATATTCACTTAATGCTTACAATATGAAGCTGTACATAGAGTACATTTAAATAACAAGCTTATTCAGTTTAATCTCTCTTAAATTTCCCTCCTTTTAGAATTCAAGAGTTTGTAATGCAAAAATAATAGCGCTCACAGACAGTCTTGACACCTAGTAACTGTACGTTCCCGATAAAGAGATTCTACTAGCTGTAACTGACGTCTATTTTACTTTAAGCTTCGTATCCCCGTTTTCTACTGGGAACTTAAAGTTCTTTTTCACAGCAATATGTGGAATGCCTTTCATAAAAAAGACAAAAGTTCTACTGAAAACTTGTTGCTTTATTAACTTTAAAAAAAATGTGAAACATTTGAATTCAGGGAACATCATACATATTGTGTACAAATGTCAACTATTTAATTATCACGTACCATCATACTTTAGACGCAGCTCATGATGAACATTAAAATGAATTAAAATGCTTTTGCTTTATCAAAAGAATCAGGAATGCTTTGTTTACGATATAAGATATACGAATAACGTTATCACAGCAATAAAAATAAAGATTTTTCTTGAGGTACTATAAATAACATTTTACACTTAAAACGTGACTTTCGATACATGACCTTTTTGTTGCACCCTCTCTCAACTCAATTACGGTATCACTCAAATTAAAACTTTACACGTCCGTTCGTGTTGTACTACGCATACGTAAATATAACTATCATTGCAACAGTATTAGCGGGTATTCATTGGTATCGTATCACGGGAAGTATATAGGAATTTACTGTGTATACGAGTATAATATCTCAAAGAGCTTAATTTGCTTTGATAAGTTCTATGATGACGTTTCAAAGTGATATTATATAGTTGTTAGTTGATATTACGTGTATGTTCATAGAATTCTACAAAGGGAGACGGGCGTGTGAAAAAGAACTTTAAATACAAAGGGCGACGAAGTGCAATATACTATACTGTCAACTTATACTGATTTAAGTCTATCTTATTGGTTGTGTGAAAAGGTCAGAGGCCCTCGTGGCGCAGGGACGTGACTGTAACGCGGCGGTTGTGGGTTCGATCCCCATTCGGGGAATTAATGTTTATTTATTTATATTTTTATAACTTCACTCTGCTATCAAGATAAAATTTCGGCGTTGAATGACACCACTCAACACGCAATGCATCAAAAAATTCAACGGAAAGTCGGAAACGCAGTGTTTTAAGGCTAAGTTCCCTGTGGTCACCCAGCCATACGCGTGATACAACGTGATAATCGACTTCGTCTTTTTAAATATGTTTATAATAAAAGTGATAATTAAGGACTTATAACAATACTCGATCAATAATGCATAATTGCATCACAGCACATGCGCGGGTGCCGGGACGCGGGAAGTTGGATTTTATTTATGGACCCGCGTGTTTTAAATTATATAAAAGTTATCAAAAAGCTCGTTAATGGCGGCTACTCGGCGTACTGTGTATCGAACTTTAATTTCCCGCAAATGTCGAAGGTCAATTATTTTAGTTAAATGTTAAGGTTCAAGCGAGTGCTAAATACATATTATGCTTTATTTTTTAGCAATATCATTAAAAATTTAGTAAAAATAAAAAACATTGTTATCCAAACTGCGAATTGCTTTATATTTTGTAATTAACTAGACGTTAGCCTACATTTTAACTTCACATGCTTCCTGCGAAAAAAATAATACGTATACAACTTTGTATGATTTTTATTGCGTGTTACATGGGGAAGCTCAACAAGTGTCTCTGGAATTCATGATGCCTCAACAATCTCAAAACAAGTCATGGAAACTTTTTTAAACAAAAAATACTTTATTTTTCTTAGTTTATCTTCATAAAATGTATATTTTTCATATACATAATATGAATTCAAAACACGTTAAAATAGATTTTTTTTATGAAATATAAATATATTGTTGTCGTTTCTATTAGATATGTTGTTATATCTATTATTCAATACAGGGATAAAGACCAATTTGATCTTCAAAGAAATATTAAGTAAATACATAGACGTTCGTTCGTTTGAAATAAATCTATATAAAAACGCCTAAAACCAGCCTTTCTACGTGTACTCTGTAATAACTACATATTTACCAATTGTACATTTAGCTAATAATATATGTAACTAATTTAAAAACTGTACAGGAGTTAATCTGCAATCATTACAGTTATTTTACAAAGAATATTACGAATCCTTCAAATCAATAATTTAACATTTAAGGCAATTTCTGAAGGAGTAAATTAAATTATTCACTGACATTAGCACATTTAACAGAGTTTTAAAATTATGATGAGACGTACATAACATAGATAAAAAGAACGTAATGTTACAGAAATATATACGTATAATAAATAATTAGTTTTATGTATATTTTTACAAATATCAAATATCAACATTGGTCGTACTTTTTTTAATTCAAAACAATCAAAAATCAATCATGTTAGAATATTACAGATTAAAGTGATAAAAATTATATTAGAAGTCATTATAGTTGTCAGTCAATTCTGTTAGTTAAATCAATGATCATGTATCTTAGCGGGCGAAGCCATAGCCACAAGAGAACTTTTACTAATGGTCATCATAATAAAGAACAAAGCCTGTCTCAGTGCTTTTCAAATCTATTCGGAACAGGAACCCACATTTGTTGTGGACCCATAAGAGAATGATGAAAATTTCATTTTGCAAATTTTATTAGGCAGTAATGAAACCATCAGCATTTCTGTCTGCATGTACCTAATTGTGAAATCTAGCAAATTCCTTATCATTAAGTCATAAATGTACTAATTTGATTACAAGTCAAATTTTATTTTTAATGTTATATACATAAAATTATATAAATTGCAACATTTTACCAATTGATTAGTCAATAAAATCTATTAAATATTCAAAAATAAATATGAATGTACAATCGTGTAAATATTCTGATATTGTAAAATAACATAATTATGAAATAATTTTAAACGTGTTCACTTATATTTGTTCAGGTATTTGTTCGAGTTGCTACAGTCTTACGAACACTGCTCGGACCGCAACTTTGATTACACCCGACCAGCGGTGTTGAGCGGCGCCAGTCGTCTGCGCATGATCCACCCTCACGTTCAACAACATTCCTCTTCACATGCAAGGTATAACATGTTGAATTAAAATATGCGCGTGTTCTTATATACTCATGTAAGAAGTTATGCTTGTAAGTTTTACTTTTCAGTTAAACATTTATTTATCAAAAAATATATATTTGTACATAAATTAAAGGAACTAAAATGTTGACCAGCTAATTTCATGTTGTCAATTTTTCCTGACGATTTGCGCGCGCATCTTAAAATATTACTTTCATAATTTTCTTTCTTCCTAACGCGCCAAAATAACTTCAAACATATTATTTATTTCTATTGTTAACTGTACTACACGTGTAGATATTTTTCTTACATTTAAAATTCTTAGTGGTTCGATTTAGATATTTCGTTTGTCGTGTATCCCGGGTATACCTAACGTTACGTTATGTTATTTATAGAGATGCGCTTTCATTTTTTTTTATCAAAATTAATCAACTTCACGCTGTATACCGCACACAGCAGGGTACGCAAAGGAGGGTACGGAGTACCTAGTGTTTGAGGCCAGTCGTGGCACAGGGGCACAAAGTGTGGCTGTACAATCGACTGGTTGTGGGTTCGATCCCCACTGGAGAAAATTAAATATTTATTTGCATTTATATTTTCATTTCTTCGCTCTGGTGTCGAGGCAAAGCGCGGCGTTGAGTTCCGCCATTCAGCACGATATGCCTCCAGAATTCGGCGCAAACAAACACCAGGTTCCCTTATTTTTATTTAGACAGCTGTATTCGTTTTTTATAGAGTAGCTTTAATTTTTATAGCCGTCTGAAGGTGTTTTCGGTTTTTTATAAAGGTATAATGGACACTTTAATAAATAATTTAATACTTTCGTTTTTTTGTGAAAACTAGCGTACTGCCATAATAACGGAGAAATTTGTTTCGATCAACTAAAAACAAGCGAAAAACGACACAGTTGCGCGCAAAACGTGACGTCTGGTCACGTTAGATATACCTCAAAGATAGTATTGAAATAAGTTTCAATTGAAACTAACAATACAACGTGAAACCTCCAGCGATAAATTAAAATTCAGCTATTAGGTATATTGAAATTTCTTAGCTAAATATTAAATTGTTTTTTTTTTGTTTTTTTTTTCCAGTGATGACCATCAAGAGTCTAGCCATAGTCGTCGGTCCCTTTCTCCGAGGCCGGGCAGTAGCCGTGCCGGAGGTGGGTGTTGATGCTTGTTCTTTAAAACTTTTAAAATACTTTTATAAAACACGCTTTTGTGAAAAATACTAAACAGTAAAAATAGCATATAATAGTTAGAGAACGCACGTTTGCTAAATCGGGATTTACTCGAGCGTTATAGAGACCTATTGGGTTGCGAAGCTTAGATGATAAAAAGAAAAAATCTCATATAACATAATATATATCTTTTGATCGGCGGGATAAGCGGCTATAGATTTTCATAAATAAAAAAAAACTGTTGCATGGGCATACTTGAGCGCGTCAGATATAGACATTATCCATGCCCTACTATTCTTAAAAATATAGGTATGTTAATCTGATTGTTTCCATGATGGAAGTTGCTGTGACGCAAACTCGCAGCCATTGTTAGAATGTGTTTGTATGTATTTCATCATTTTGAAATACTCAAGTGCGTCATATTAGGATATATATGGTTCTTCGTGTCCTGGACGTAGTATCTAGTGGAGGGACTTACTTGCCTAATATGAGATTTTTTTAAAATCATTGATCAATTGAATGAAAAGCTCAGGAAAGCATGTAAATGAGTGTATATTTGAATTAGAATACTTGTATTTATAAGAAAATAATTATTAAAAAAATTCTTTTCAGTATTTTTTTAAACTATCAACTTCATCAATGACTGAGAGAGAGTAATAGATAGACAAAGAGTGAGAGAGAAATTGAAACACGGAGAGAGGAATGTAGGCAACCCGTAGCTACATTAAACTTTATCGACCAATTTTTATTACTTAGGCTTTTGGAATTGTAGAATTCATCAGATTATATATTATTCGTAATATATATTTCGGATATTATATCGTGATAATTTTTTTTAGCCACTTTGTAGACCCAGAGCTTCTTTATGTCACTCTTAAATTGTCATATTAGTGGAATATACACGATTTAGCATGTAACTAACTCGCTCTTCCTTAATATGACGCGCTCGAGAATTTCAGATTATCATTTTTTTTACTAATTTGATCCTTTCTCCTAGACGGGCGGCTATGAGGCTCATATTTGGTGGAAGTACTGAACCGAGTACAAGGAATCCCCCGTTATATTAATCTATCGCGCTTTAGTAACTCCCGAAGTCCATCACCATCATTATATTTATATCATTATAGTATAGTATATAGCTTTTTTACATTGCAATATTTAATTTGCAATATAAATAAGCGTGAAGTGCATGGTGTCTAAATTATTTTTTATTTATTATTTTTTAGCATTTTTATATAAGCGTGTTTTTGGGATTTTTTTTTAACTTTTGTTTATTATAAGTTGTGATTCCTGTTGACCCACAATCCGAATATCGAAAATTTGGAAGGCGAGTCCCAGTTCTTGAGGCTGAGTTTTTTTTCCTATAATTGTCTTGTCTTGGGTCCTTGATAAGTGTGAAAAGTTTTCGTTACCAACATACATGAAACATGACAACATGAACATACGAGTGTTAGCTTGTCAAAAGAAATATTAAGTCCCCATAGTTTTAAAGAACATTATAAAAAAAACATTTAATTTATTTTTGTTATTATGTTCCCATTTGGGGGAATTAATTGTTATTATTATAATTTTCTTGCTTTGGTAACAAGAAAGCGCGGCATTGTGGTACTCAACACGCAATATCTCGGAAATTGTGCGGTACGCTTCAAACGAAAGGTTCTATTAGTTTCCCTCTGAATACGCGTTAAGCTTAAAAAAAAACAATTTCAGGATCAAGCTCAAGCGGTAAACGCAGCTGCCAAGAATCAGAAGCACTGTCGCCACCTAAAAAGCGTTTCCGTATGAGTGATGCCTCGTTCCTGCGTCGGGATTCCTTCATAGACAGCATGTTTGGTGGCGTGTTGCTGACGCGAGTCGAATGTACCGTCTGTCACGCGTCTTCACTATCACGCGACGTGTTCCGTGACCTACAGCTTGCCTTCCCGGAGAAGCCTGAGGGATGGCAGCATAGTGTTCAGAGCCTTCTAGAGTACTACTGCTCCAAGGAGAGCCTCTCCGGCGATAACAAGTACGAGTGCCGGGACTGCGGCGGTCTCCAGGATGCTGAAAGGAGCGTCCTCATTGAAACTACCCCCAAGTATCTTATACTTGTATTGAAGAACTTCAAGTAAGTTTAATTATCGCTTTACGTACGTTTTTTTCTGTATAAATTGGAAAGTTATCTAGTAGTTTTTAGGTTAAACTGTAGTACGTCCTAATCCTAGTTTCAATATTTATTATAGTTTGATTTAGCTTGTCGCGGCGCAGGGGCACAAAATGTGACTGTAAACGCGACTGGTTGTGGGTTTTTATTTATATTTTCATTTCTTCGCTCTGGTGTTGAGGCAAAAATGCAGCGTTGAATTCCGCCACTTAACACACAATGCCTCCAGAATTCGGCGGAAAATTGGGATCGGAGGGTCTTAACACAAGGTTACAACTGCTGTGTGCGGGATATAGTATGAATCAGATTTTTTTTTATTCACTTTATGTAGCATACAACTCAGTCTTAATAATGATAGCATTACGTTCCTATAAATAAAAAAATGTCTAAATTGCAATGGTTTGTAAAAAATTCAACTGTGTACGTTTCTTTTGTTTGTTTATTAATTGCTTTATTATTTATATTTTACATGTAATTACTTCAACTGTCGACAGGAAAGTTACTTATACTTTTATACGAGATTAAAAACTATTATTATAATAGAAAAATAATATTGACTTCCCTCTCTTTACTTAATAATAATTCTTAATAAAGCCATTAAATGTGCATTCTCTTCAGTAACATTATATGCATTTTACACAATTTATAAAATTAAAATGCATGTTTGTTTTTATATTACCTTCATTTTTTATATTTATTAATAAGAAAGAGAGTAAAAAATAAGTTGTAGTAGTAAGAAATAAGTAGCGCCAAATGCTACGGCTTAGAGTACCTTTCTCGCATCGTCCACAGTATAGTATATTGGGTGAGTTCAATTCCTGAATTGAGAAAGTAAACTATTTTCATTTCCTCGCTCTGATTACAAAGCCACGGCGTTTCTTTACTCCATTGAAAACGCAATGTGTCCAAAATTGGTTGGGTGTTAAGACACACCGTTTTCCACGAGCTATTAGGTCTTTTTAAGTTTCCCCTGCCTACCCCACTACTGCATGAAAATGAAAAAATA
This sequence comes from Heliconius hecalesia formosus, assembly GCA_018249775.1. Classification (NCBI taxonomy): domain Eukaryota; kingdom Metazoa; phylum Arthropoda; class Insecta; order Lepidoptera; family Nymphalidae; genus Heliconius; species Heliconius hecalesia. Next base: position 81,298 of record DWMY01000024.1, read on the forward strand.
AAGATTTTGGTGTAACATAACAGGTTCGATTCCAAGCTGCAAGTGCAAACAAAGCTGATGCACACAGTATACCACAACCACACGGTGACGCTGCCCACGGTGCGGGCGCAGGCCGTCCACGCCGTCTACAACCTGTTCGCGGCCGTCATACACGCCGGCACCACGCTCGACTCCGGCCACTACTACACGCTGGCCAAGGACAACGACACCTGGCACAAGTACAACGACGACGAGGTCACCTTCGCGGACGAAAACCATCTACACACGCTGTCCCGGTCCAGCACACCGTACGTCCTGTTCTACAGGCGCACAGACATCGAGGAGAGCACCGCCCCGGCGCTCAACGAACTCCCGCCTAAGATACAGGAGCTCGTCATGTCACACAACAAACAATATGTGGAGACTGTGCGCAACATCTGCCTCAACCGGCCATGACGGTTAAGGTCAGACAAATACATCGACTTCACGGTGTTGGACCACGTCGACGAGGAGTAGTCGTCGCGCCGGTTTATTTTCATTTGCGTCGTTTCCGTCGTTCTCGTTCTTGGTTCTAGCTTAGGGGCCATCCATAAATTATGTCACATTTTAAAGGCGGTGGTAGGGTTTTTAATATTTGTAACATGGCCGTTCAAAATATGATAAGTACATAATTTTGGAATTGCTGTTTTAATTTAATAATTTCTAAGTGTAAAAATGTAAAATATGTGACTCTACGCTAGGTGGGGGTGGTCTGACTATGACCTGACCTATGATAGAGACGGGGGACGGGTCAATAAATCCTGAGATTGTAGTGGTGTAATTTATAGATGGGCCCCATACGAAGCTGTGCGTACTGAGCAACACCACTTGTAGTATACGCCCCGCATGGCGCCCCACGCACCTATAACTTTAATATCTCATTCATTTATCAGTATATATGATGTTATATCGTATCGTATAGTAGCAAATACATGTTATGCTAATATTCGTGATGTTACTGCTTCATTCGATGTGACCCTGGTACGTATGTCGTTATATAATAAACGCAATTTCTATTATTATGTTATACTGCATATTTGTGCAAGTTGTACGGTGGACACGCCTTTTCTGAATTTTTATTATTATTTATATTATTTTATTATTTTCAACATACCCCCCATTACTGGGGACTTATTCCTCAAAGCTCATTTTTAATCAAATATTAGAGAAATGCTATGATGATCTATTATAGTATTCTTAAAGATTTTCTAACAATGCGATAGGTTGTTATTTATTATTATTATTATTACGCGTTGTTTGGGATGTTTCTTACTAATATTAATAAATGTCTTCATATGTTGGCATATTATTGATAATGAAATTTGAAGTGTAGAATACTAGCGTGTCAAGATTTCTGCTAGTCTCGTGCGAGTAAAATTAATTTTAATAATTATTGAATTTATACAAGCGTAATTTCTTGAATGAATAAATATATTTACTATTTATAATGACATTAAATTAAATGATAAAATATTTTTTATATATGTATTTATTAACAATTATTATAACAATGCGTGGTTGATACAATATGATTATATTGGGGGGTTTAAAATAAGTCAAATTATTGTTATCAAAAAATGCTTATTTAAACTCGCTAGTTACGGACAATGTGCATTACTTCATTTTATTAGCATACATTATACATATTTTTATTTATTTGTTTTTTTTTCTTCTCTTTACTTACCATGACAATTTTAAAAAAAAGTTTATTTTTTTAAATCAAATTGGTTGACCATTGATTTTGATTTTACTTACACATGTAAGTAGTGTAAATATGTAAATAGATATATATATATTTTTAAAGAAATATGTATTGACATATATAAGTTACTTTATATAGCGTTTATAGAATTCTTATATTTATTGTTTGACGAATTACTAAATAACATCTATAATCATTGTATCCTAGCTTAAACACCGAAAGAAGTAAAATTTAATAACATACATCATACCATTTTTACCGGTTTTTTTATTATACTATTTTATGTTAACTTTTGATTAGTATTTTTTTAAATTAGTTAATATTTGATTTTATATATATATATATATATATATATATATATATATATATATATATATATATATATATATATATATATATATATATATATATATATATATATATATATATATATATATATATATATATATATAT